>UCOK01019613.1:16416-35338 GCA_900474325.1 Synergus umbraculus | reverse complement strand
CCCCTCCCGAAACAAAATCCTGGGTACGGGCCTGCACACACGTACAAAGAAATTGGAACAATATATAAAATTGCACACGTATTTTAACCTACATTATAAAAGAATTATAAATTTGGTCACTTTCAATTTGTCTCTGACATTATTTTAATGTAAGAATTCTTCAGTTTACAATAAAATGTGAAGTAGCGTAGCATAAATAAAATTCAACACGTGGCTGACAGCAAGACTCTTATTTTAACAGACCATAGACGAGAGAAAATATAGTTATGAATCTAGACTTATTCCAAGCAAAGTCAGTTAGTTGGCAAGGTTGGCTAGTAAATAGTTTAAGGTTTATACACATGAAGATAGAGCCACTGATCTCTATAATAAAGGTGCAGTCCCATGTCAGCAGAAAACGCAAAGCAGAAAGCAGAAAATTATTAGAGTGAAAGAGAGAGAAAATCTTCCTGTCTCTTTCACCCTTATGATTTTCTGCATTCTGCTTTGCGTTTTCTGCTACCATAGGATGGCACCCTAACTGGATAACGCATGGAACACAATTTTTGTGACTTATAGAACGCCATTTTGGTTTGGAAATTTGTTCAGTTCGGGAAACTTCGTGACTTGTTTCGGCAACATTCGCTTCGATATTCGGTTCTTCGCGTTAAAATTTAAATTACGAAAGTTACATTGATTCTCGAATATTGAACCGAATGTTGCCGAAACAAGCACGAAGTTTCCCGAAGTGCACAAATTTCCAAACAAAATGTCGTTCAATTAGTCACGATACTTTTACACGGCATCCGCTATCCAGTTATTATATAGATCAGTGGATAGAGCTGACAAATAATCCAACTTATAAGTATGTATTATAAAATAATTAATCTCAACAGAATGAATCAGGTCAATCAGAAAATTTAATCCGGTCTATTCGAATCATTCCGAAAAATTCGGTTAAATTCGAATTGACCGGATTGAAAATAATAATTAATTCTGATTAATTCGGACTAGGCGTATTCAAGCGGATTGATTTTGAATGGGCTTCGAGTTAATTTGGATTAAAAACTTGCTTCGGATTAGATCGAAATGAAACTAATTGGTTCGAATATAAATTTCCCGAATGATTCAGAAAATTTCGGGATGAATTTCAATCCCAATTATTCTGGAATTTGTATCCGAACCAAACAGTTTCATTCCGGTCAAATCTGAAGGAAGTTTTCAATCTAATTTAATTCGTAATCCATTCGAAAGCAATCCGAATGAATCCGTCAATGTGAATTAATCAGAATTAGTCCGAACTTTCAATCTGAACAAATCCCAGTCAATCCGAATGAATCCGAATTAAACCGGTCTATCCGAATAAATGTGAATTGTTCAGAAAAATTCGGAATCGGAATGAAATTGCAGTTTGGTTCGTATACAAATTCCGGAATGATTCTGAAAGTTTCCGAAACCTATTCAAAAGCAATCAGAATCTTTAATCCGAATTAAATATTAATCTGAATGAATCCAGTCAATCTGGTCACTCAGAATATTTAATCCGAATTAATCCGGCCTATCCAAATCATTCCGAAAGATTCGGTTAAATTCGAATTGACCGGATTGAAAATTATAATTAATTCTGATTGGCGGATTCGTTCCGATTGATTTTGAATGGGCTTCGAGTTAATTCGGATTAAAAACTTACGTCGGATTAGATCGGAATGAAACTGTTTGTTTCGGATATAAATTCACGAATGATTTGGAAAATTTTGGGCGCCATAATGTTACTGCTTGTAAATTATTTTTTTTCATGTATAATTTAGGAATATAAATCCTCTCGCGGAATTTCTCGTGTCGTCCTGATCCGAAAAAAATATGAATATTTCCTTGAGGATGTTTTCATTAGAAGCGACTTCTTGTCAATGGTCCTGAAGGGTTTGGTCTCGGATGATTGGGTGGGAAAATTGTGGTAATATGTTGAAAGTCATTGTTCTGCACTATATGGCAAACACCAGAATTTCTATCCAAATATATTTTCATCGGTCCAGTTCCACGTGATAAATAAACACCGCCATTTGGCAATGGTACTTCAGTACCAATCAGTTTATTTGGTACAATAACGTCAGGATGAATTATTTCAGTTTGACCTCGAATTTGAAAAGGAACTCTTTTTTGCCTTCCTCTTTCCACTGCAATTAGAATTGCATGTTTTAGAAAAATTTGGTCGTAAGAAGCGATATAAAGAAGGTTCGATAAAGAAAATTATATTCATGCTTTAAAACTAAACTTCTTAAAAGTTTTACATTGATAAAAGCGAGATATATGCGAAGTTGATTGAATAAGATTATGATTAGAAAATTTATTTTACCTCTGTTCGGAAAATCATCTGGATCCGATAGACTTACATCTGTATGAAAAAGAACAAAATGATAATTAGTGATATTAATGTTTATAAATAATCATTCAAGCAAATTTAAACTGCGAAAAAAGCTAATTCCTGAAAATAAAAAATTGGGGAAATTTCAATTCCCACAAGTTCTAATTCCTAAAAATGAAGGAAAATATTTGAAAATTTTTTAGAATTGTACAATGATTCAAGATATTTTAGGTGACTTTAGAGAGTTTAGAGAGATTTTCGAAGATCACAAGGTCAAATCCGTTTATTTACCCCAAATGACATTGTCTGTCTGATAAGAAATGATTTCAATTTATACGTACCAATAGAATTGAAGAAAACCGCCAAGGTAAATAGTAAAACGCAAAAAGTAAGCTTCATGTTACAATACAAGGGGAACTAGCTCTTGTAATAATTAAAGATGTCGTCAGGAGCGATTGAAAAATGTAGAATATGCTGGAACAAATAACTTTCCATCTACTTTATAAAAAGTTGATAAAACCTTAATAAAACGTTAATAAAACGATAATTTCAGCAAACAGCAGTAATAACAGTATTTCGTAAAAACGTATAATATTTTGAAATATCACGTTTGTTGTTGACGAATTTTTTCCAATATTCTTATGTAGTTTAAAAGTTTAAATTATACGTTATATTCGATGTATTTTTAATCCTTTTACCTGAAATATTAAATAATTGAAATGCAAAATAAATCCACTTTCTTATAACAGTTTAAAGTACAGCTGGAAACGAATGACAGAATATAGGAATATTTTTACATGAGTCAAAGTGAATGTTTTTATTTGCAATGATTTTCCTTTCCAATGATTTTCCTTTACCATTATTTCCTGTTACTATGCTTTTTCTTTACCATGATTTCCCTTTACAATGATTTCCTGATATCAAGACTTCCTTTTACAATGATTTCCCGATATCATGATTTCCCTTCACCATGATTTCCCTCTACAATGGTTTTCCTTTACCATGATTTCCTTTTACTATGATTTCCCTTTACAATGATTTCCTGATATCAAGACTTCCTTTTACAATGATTTCCCGATGTCATAATTTCCCTTCACCATGATTTCCCATTACCATAGGTTTCCTTTTACCATGATTTCCCTCTGCAATAATTTTCCTTTACCATGATTTCCCTTTCCAATGATTTTCCTTTACCATTATTTTCCGTTACCATAATTTCCTTTTACCATGATTTCCCTTTAGAATGATTTCCCTTTACAATGATTTTCCGATACAAAGATTTCCTTTTACAATGATTTCCTTTTACTATTATTTTCCTTTACCATGATTTCCTTTTACAATGATTTTCCGGTATCAAGATTACCTTTTACAATGATTTCCCGATATCATGATTTCCCTAAATCATTCCAGTGGGCACAAAATTTGACGACAATTTTACGACATCATTACGACATTTTTACGACATCGTAAAGACATCCTACGTCAATGTCATAAAAATGTCGTAACGATATCGTAAAGACGTCGCCAAATCCTACGACGTCTTTACGACATCACAAGGACTTCTTAAAGACATGGGCATAGAATGTCTTTACGATGTCGTATAAATGTCGTAACGATGTCGTAAAGATGTCGCTAAATTTTGTGCCCACTGGGATTACTTCCCTTTAGAATGATTGTCCGTTACGATGATCTTAAGTTTTCCATGATTTCCCTTTGCAATAAATTCCCTTTGCATTGATTTTCCATTCCAATGATTTTCCTTTACCATGATTTCCGTTTAGAATGATTTCCCGTTACCAAGATTTCCTTTTACAATGATTTCCCGATATCGTGATTTCCCTTCACCACGATTTCCCATTACCATGATTTCCCTTTGCAATGATTTTCCTGTTACCATGATTCGCCTTTACTATGATTTCCTTTCGGTATGATTTCCCTTTACAATGATTTCCCGGTATCAAGATTTCCTTTTACAGTGATTTCCCTTCGCCATGATTTTCCCTTGTTTACCCAATTAATATACTGGTTGGATCCCGAATTCTCGGTTTCAAACCATTAAAGTTATTTCGAATTAAAAACTTTTTCCACTATACACAGATTTTTATTTAAAAGAAGATTACGCATACACAAAAAAATATATATAATTCTAATAATTGCTGAATAAAATGGTGAGATATAATCTTTAGTTCAAACTTAGCATCCAACACCCTTCAAAAAAAAATTGACTCAAGTCAAAATGTTACTACAGATTATAACTACATATTACAAATTTTTTACCCAAGTAATTTAGGTAAACAATCCTCGCGGATTTTTTCGTATTTTCCTCGTCCGAAAAAATTTCCTTAAGGATTTTTTCATTAGAAGCGACTTCTTTTCGATCCACTTAGGGGTGGTAGAAGAGGGAGTTTCTGACCTTTAGGTGGTAAAATTATGGTAACATAATTACGGTCATTGTTCTGTATTACAAAGCAAATTCGCGATTCATTATCCATATATATATCTATGGGTCCAGTTCCACGTGATAAATATGCACCACCATTTGGTAATGGTATTTCAGTACCCGCCGGTTTATTTGGTACCATATATATGGTTGATTCTTCTTCGTTTCTTCTTGGCCATTTTCTTTCTTCTTTTGGCTCCTTTTTTTCTTTTCTTAGCTCCTTTCTTTCTTCTCTTTGCTCTTTTTTTAATCTTCTTAGCTCCTCTTCTGCAATTAAAATTGCATGTTTTTGAAAAATTGTGTAAGAAGCGACATGAAGAAAGTTCGATAAAAAAATTAAATTATATTCTTAAGTTTATCGCTCGATATTGAAACAATATTGGCAACGAAAATTTTTAAACATCTTTTGTTTATTATCTTATTAAGAAGTTATAGTTTTTATAATAAAACTATTTTTAAAGTTAAACTTGCATGTGCATATTATTAAATGTCCTTGTATTCCCAGTGGGTGTAAAATTTTACGACATCTTCACGACTTCGTTACGACATCTTAAGAGATCCAAAGTCCATATCATTACAGAAGGTATGGACTTATTAAAGATATTATACAATATGACGTAAGATATCCAAATAATTAATATTTATTCATTTTAAATTGTGATCTTTTACGTAATTGCTAAAATAATGGCTAGAAATATGCGGATTTGCTTGCATATGTGACTAAAAAGGATTAAAAAGTTTCTTTTACCATATTTCAGTAATCTCTGACCCTCTTGATTCGATAGACTTACATCTGTAAGAAAAATAACAAAATGATAATTAGTGATATATTAATGTTTTTTATACGTGCCATTCGCAAAGTAAACCAAAAAATGAAAGATTTTCTATTTTTAGAAAATACTTTCATTTATACGACACTTCATTGGAATTTCCTCAAAACCAAGATTCTGGAAGACGAGTCCTGACCTTCAAACAACAGATCAATATAAAAAAAGGGTCTTTTCACCCAAACATATGGGTACCAGAGCTAGAATCAAGACTTCGGCACGCTTGCAGGATTAGCTAGTCCAAAACTTTCCTATCATAAAAAATCTTCTGGAATCTCGTAGGAGATATAAAGGAGAAGGGAATACCCCTTCCATCAAACCTTCATGGGGGTAAAATTCCTATAAAAGGACACATTTTCCGAGTTTTGAGTCAGTCGCAAATCGGGGCTCGCGAGTCGCAAGTCAGTCGCAAGACTGCTGCCTCTTCGACTAGAAAACTCTCCGCGAAAGTGCCCACCTCGCCGCGAACTGTAAGGAACAAGTAAAGGAGTTTAACCGAAGAAGAAGCCTTTGTATCTTCACTCTCCGGCAACCCTTTTTCGGGAATACTCTCCCGTTCCTTATATCTACCTTTTTATCCTCAATATTCCACGGGAACTCTCTCTCGTAACGTCCCTAAACCTTCTACGGGAACTCCCTCCCGTATCCCTTTCTGATATCCTGCGGGAACTCCCTCCCGTAACGCTCCTAAAACTTCTACGGGATCTCTCTCCCGTAACGTCCTAAGCCTTCTACGAGAACTCCATCCCGTAATACCCTCCTATTTCCACGGGAACTCCCTCCCGTAACGTCTCTTTCCTCAGTGGGAAAACTCTCCCACTTAAGTCTTCGGGAATATTCTCCCGTAACAATTAACAAAATGTTCCCCATACACAAGTGGAAAGGACCACTCCCAGCGAAGGAACATTAACATGTTTATAAACATTCATTCAAACAAAGCCAATCTGTCTGCCTGATAAGAAATGATTTCAATTTATACGTACCAATAGAATTGAAGAAAACCGCCAAGGTAATGAGTGAAACACAAAAAGTAAACTTCATCTTTCAATGCTTGTCAGGAGCGATTGAAAAATGTAGAATATGTTCGAACAAATAATTTTTTGTCAAGTTTAACTATTCTGGCGATGTTATACCGTCAAGGAAAACACATTATACATATCTATAGCACAGAGATATTGAAATTTTATTGTAAAACGGCACTATCGGAGAATAAAAACTTAAAACACCGTAACCGTCTTTCTCGCAAATTCAAACTCCAGAATAATTTAGTTGCTACATAGATTTGGTTGTTGTATCATAATAGTTATAGTTGTAGCAACATCAACCATTGTTGTGGAATCCATAAATTTCAATTGTACCATATTTTACTATTTCTCTGGTTGTCAATTTACAATGATTACCCTTTAATATGATTTTCCTTTACAATGATTTCTCTCTTTTTTTCGGGGAGACAGGGGAAGGGAAAGGAAATGATTTTTATGCACGACGTGTGGGACTTCCAGTTTTGACATTCTTACTCTCAATCACCTGAATCACAGAAGTAAGATCCTGATGAACAGGAGATAAACTGCCATACTAGGCTGACCCATTAAAACCACCTCCCTTTTCTTTTTAGCAGAATTCCCCCTGGAACCGCTTTCTAGGGATACTCAAATCGATTCCGATTCCTTCGAAGAATTGATTCTTGATGTCTGAGAATCGATTCTTGACTTAGGAGAAATCGATTCCAGGAATCGACGATCTAGTCGGAATCGAAGAATCGAAAGGTCGATTCTCACCGATTGATTGCCAACCCTAATCGATTCCGATTCCTTCGAATAATCGATTCTTGGTGCCTGAGAATCGATTTTTCGGAATCGATTTTTTAATTCGGAGAAGTCGATTTCAGGAATCGACGATCTTGTTGGAATCGAAGAATCGATTCCCACCGATCAATTTCCAACACTACCGCTTTCGCATTACTTAAGGACGTGCCGTTTTCTTGCCATCTAGAGCTCCTGCAGGTCTTCAACATCTAGGTTGGATATATCCTAGGCTAGCTTTCGGTGTTCATCGAATCATTGGCGGAACGATGTAGCAGAAGATGTTCTTCACTTTTTGTATTACGTGACGCTGTGTCCACGTAATTCGCTACTTTCTCCCAGTATCCCTCACTGCTAAGCATTTTAATGATGATGTTCTCTGGACTTATCCATCCAATGTCTACTTCCAGCACTGTTCTTTCCAGGTCCGTCCACAATGGAATGAATTTCGGTGAAGTTCCACGGCTGCATTAGACGTAGATTCTACGGCGCGCATCGTATTGCCAACTGTCATGTATTTTTCGATGTTCACGTTCCGTCGATCCGGTAATTGATACCGGTATTCAGATTACCGGAATAATTAATTAGATTACCGGTATCAATTAATAGATTAATTAAGTAATCAGATTACCGGTATCAATTACCGGAACGACGGAACGTGAACATCGAAAAATGCTTTTTAAATTATCAGTAATTTAAAATCGGGTAATATTACCGGTACAGGCCGCAATACCTGCAATCCGGACTCCTTACTCTGTCGATTTTGTGCAGGTGCGCTTGGAAATACCCGTGACCTGATAGGAATTGTGCCAGGACGTAATCCTCCTCTCCATGTGTGCGCTCAGTCCAGGCTGCAAGGTCATTTATGAGCCTAAATGTCTACCCATTCACCTACCTCTGGAATCGTTTCGCCATCTGTTTTTCCATAACTCCATGCTGTCTACCATGGAGCTGTGGAAAAGACCTCAGACCGCAGGCTTCTTCAGGAAATTGTCCTTCTTCCGCGCTAGCATCAAATCGATTAGGATTATCCCAGTGATCACCAGTACCGTGGGTTCGAAAACTCTGTAGTAGGAGCAGGTAACTCTCAGAGTTCCTCTTCGCTGCAACGTGCCTATACCTATTCAGTACTTTTCTATCTAGAGTAAGTCAGCCCTTTATTTTGACGCCGTAAAACAAGATAGACGTTGTCACCGACATTAATGACCGGCATAATTTTA
This sequence comes from Synergus umbraculus, assembly GCA_900474325.1. Lineage (NCBI taxonomy): Eukaryota > Metazoa > Arthropoda > Insecta > Hymenoptera > Cynipidae > Synergus > Synergus umbraculus. The sequence continues at coordinate 26,708 of UCOK01019613.1, read as the reverse complement.
TAACAGTTTGCTTGGCTTAGCCCCACAAATATTTGCCATCAGTTTACTGCTCAAGGCCGTCGTGACTGAGACAGCCTTATCAGTTGCTTTTTGTATTTATTCCCAAAACGTTATAATTTGATTACTATTATTGCCACGATTTCTCTTTACAATAATTTCCCTTCACCGTTTTCTCCCGTTATCATGAGTTAATATACTTATTTAATATACCTGTTACACCTCGAATTCTCGGTATGAAAACATTAGAGGTATTTCAAATTAAAACCTTTTTTCACTTATACATAGATTTTTATTTGAAAACGCATGCACAGGAAAATATTGGTGAAAAAAATGTGGAGAAAACTTGAAACTTTGAACTTTTTTTTAGTTGAATCTTTGGGTATCTTAAAAAAATTGACTCAAGTCAAAATGTTACTACACACAAATTTTTGTGTCCAAGTAATTTAGGTATAGAATCCTCGCGGACTTTCTCGTGTCTTCTTCGTGCGAAAATAACACGAGGATTTCCTTGAGGATTTTTTACTTGTCGCGAATTCTTTTTGTTCCACTAAGGGGTGGTAGAGGGGGGAGTCTCTGACCTCTAGGTGGAAAAACTGTGGTAACAAGTTCTCGGTCATTGTTCTGTACTACAAAGCAATTTCGAGATTCTATATCCATAAATATTTCTATCGATCCAGTTCCACGTGAAAAATATGTACCGCCATTTGGTAATGCTATTTCAGTACCCCTTGGTTTATTTGGTACCATAAATGCCATGGTCAATTCAGGTTCTTCTCTTCTTGGTCCTTCTCTTGATCCTCTTGGCTCCTCTCTTGAGCTACTTGACTCCTCTCCTGCAATTAAAATTGCATATTTTTGAAAAATTGGATAAGAAGCGAAATAAAGAAGGTTCGATAAAAAAAATTATATTCACGCTTTAAAAATAAGCTATTTTAAAATTATATGTTAAGAGAGTTGGAGCCAAGTTCCAATCTAAAAACTCGATTTCTTCATTTTACTCAACAAATATTATTAATTGTCTATGTAACTACAGTGGGCTTAGAATTTTACGACATCGTTACGACTTTGTTACAACGTCTTAAGAGGTCCAAAGTCCATATCATTATATAACTTTATAGTAAGTATGGCGTGACATATCCGAATAGTTAATATTTACTCCTTTTACATTCTGAGCTTTTACGTGATTGCTAAAATAAAAGCTGGAAATATGCGGGGTTGATTGAATATATGACCACAAATGATTAAAAATTTCTTTTACCTTTTTGGGGAGCTTTCTTTGGAGCCGATAGACTTACATCTGTAAGAAAAAGAACAAAATGATAATTAGTGGTATTGTTGTTCATAAAGAATTTTTTTCATTTATCAACTTTGTGAATGAAAACCCTTTTGCCCTTCTATTCTTTCTATCCGTTTCTATTTCTTCTTTATTCCTTTTTATCTCATGCCTATTCACGTGTATACCTTTCTATCAACTTGTCAATCAAAATTCGCTCCTATCTCTTTTAATCCCCACATTCACTCAAATTCAAACTTCAAAAAAAGTAATTCCTGAAAAAAATAAAATGAAACTTTCTAAATGATTTCAATTTATACGTACCAATGGAATTGAAGAAAACCGCCAAGGTAAAGAGTAAAACACAAAAAGTAAACTTCATCTTTCAATGCAAGGGAAATTAGCTTTTGTTACTAAAGATCACTTTAGGAGCTATTGAAATATCTGGAATGTTCCTTTATTTTAAAGATATGTGTGTAAATATATAATTCCCCACCTACTTTGTAAAGAGTTGATATAAATCATTAATAAAATTACTTTAAACACGGATGTTTGATAGTATGAGACTATTTTACTATTTAGTCGGTATAAATTGAATTAAAATACATGCTTTGTCAGAAAACAGTGATGAAAGAATTTCGCAGAAAAGTATAATTGTTCGAAATATCTCGTTTGTTATTGAAGAATTTCTTTCAACACTCTAATGATGTTATATAACTTTAAATTATACTTTTTATCTAAATTAGATTGTAAATTTATATAACCTTTATATAATATCTTTTATATTTTTCATTGGAAAAGAGTGAATCAAGTATAGAAATATCGTGTGAAACGGAATAAAACTTTTTGCAAAAGGATTTTATGATTAATTCTGTTTTCAATCTATGAAAGCATATTTTGTGTTATTTTCAATTGGCGTGACTTCAATTGTCGTGACCATCTTTTAGACATCTCAGGGCTGAACCAATAGAAAATATTACCCGTCTAATAAAATTTTGTAAAAAAATTATTCTAACCATGATTCTGTAAACGAATGATGTTTTTTTGGTTAGATAAAAAATAAAATAAATTAATGCAACAATTTCAGTAATTTTAAATGTAAAATAAATTAAATTTTTATTTTTGAATCCTTTGATACTACGATCCTGAAATTCTGAATTTCGTTAAAGGTTATATTCACACCTTGTTTACATTGTGAGTTGTGAGCTGAAAGTATTTTTATACAGATGAAAAATGCCAAAGTGTAATAAGAAAGCATTGATTTCCCCTCATATTTTACAATTAAAAAAAGAGAAAAGAGCTGAAACTGCAAGAAAAAAACCTAAAGAAATTAAAAAAAATACGATTGAAAGTGAAACGTCATTTCAGGTATAGATTTATAGTTTTTTCTTCCAAAAAACGAAACCTTAAATTTAAAATCGATGATAAATATCTTTCTAATCATTTCAGAAATATTTTTTCATAATATTTTTATTAATTATATAAATGATTATTATATTAAATTATTATTATTAAATTATATGAATAATTATATTATTCGCGAAACAAGCCGAATAAAAAAAATTTAATGAATTTGGAAAAAAAAATTTAATTCAAAATGCCCTAGAAACTTTTGAAATAAACTTTAAGTGTGACTCCTTTCAGAAACTCTTTTTAGGATCCTTTTAATGGTTGGGGCACGCACAAAGTACGGATTAATATAAATGAGGATGCTCTGCTTATGACACCAGTCCTAAGTACGTACCGCAATAAAACCATACCTGGTCGTACGCGACCCGGATTAGGTGGAAATACAGGTACCCAAATCAATGAAAGTCGTAATGATAGAAGAGCGTCGTGTTTTTTTTTAAGTTCTATACTAAATATAATACTTATTCTAAAGTCTCTTAAGGTCTACAATTCTGCCATGTAATTTAATTCATATAATTAAAATTCAAATATTCGGTCATGTAACTTAGAATCAGAACAATTGAAATGCAGAACAATTTTAAATTTCTGTCGTCTCAAAGATATTCTGTCTTTGGTTGTTTGTTTTGCGCTTTGCATTTTGCACCTGCATGGGATTCCACCCTCAGGGACATTTCGCCACACGGACCCTGACGTCCCTGACCAGGCTAGTACAAATATCCAGGAATGAACTAGCAATTCGTAAGAAGATAAACCTACAGTGGAAAGATGATAAATAACTGGAGAAGTATTGTCCGACTACACAAAGAAGAAATTAAGATAGCGGTGTAGAATAAATTTAAATTCAAATAAGACTATATAAAATAAAGTACAGTGTATTAATAAAGGCAGACATTTTAAAATCATTTTAGGTAATGTTTAGATTTTTTCAACAGAAATGGATATTTTTACGTAAAAATCATCTCATTTTTATCAGAAACAACTAAACTCACCTATTGGAGGTTATATTTGTGTTTTCTCAACGGAAATGGATATTTTTACGTAAAAATTATCCCATTTTTATCCGAAACCACTAAACTCAACTATTTGAGGTTATTTTTTCGTTTTCTTAAGGGAATTGGATGATTTTTAAGTAAAAATATCCATTTCCGTTGAGAAAACACAAACATAACCTCAAGTAGGTGAGTTCAGTTGTTTCTGATAAAAAGGGGATGATTTTTACGTAAAAATATCCATTTCCGTTGAGAAAACAAAAACATAACCTTAAATAGTTGAGTTTAGTTGGTTTTTATAAAAATTTGATGATTTTTTATAAATAATATCCATTTCCGTTGAAAAAATCTAAACATTACCTAAAATGACTTTAAAATGTCTGCCTTTATTATAATACATTGTACTTTTTCATTTAAAATATTCTTATTTGAATTTAAATTTATGCTACACCGACATTTTAATTTCTTCTTTGTGTTAGTCGGACAATACCTCTCCAGTCATTTATCACTTTTTCACTGTAGGTTTACCCTCTTATGAATTGCTAGTTCATTCCTGGATATTTTGTACTAGCCTGGTCCACGGTCGTATATACAGGTCCAGAATCTCTGGTGGTGGGGGCATTGGAGCGATGACTCGCGTTTTGAACAAGATTTGAGCTTCCAAAAGTGGCCACAAGAGTAGAGCGTGATGATTGAAAAGTATATGGTTTGTTTACTAACCTAAAAGTGTGTTCTGATCACGGTCGTATACATCACAACGTATACATTTATTCTGTTATTAGATATATTTATTTCCGTTAAAAAATGCATCAGGATTTTTTCTAATCTATTTTTTGATATATTTGAACAATTTTAACAGAAACTGAAAGAGGTTACGTGTCGACGCATATAAACAAACCATACACTTTTCGATCATCACGCTCTATACTTGATTACTTGGTGGCCACTTTTCGAAGCTCTAATCCTGTTCAAAACGCGAGTCACCTCCCACCACCAGAGATTCTGGACCTGTGTATCACGACGTGACCCAGTGTACACAGGGTCCGTGTGTTGAATGAGTAGACGGCTATGTGAATAAGTCTTTATTTTCTTGCTCTTGCGCAATAAAGATGAGCACACATGTGCGCTCATCACAAGCGTGCCAGTTTCTTATTGGTCACGAAAAGAAGAGACTATATTCAAATGATTACCAATGATTACCACAGATCAACAAACAGAGAAATTTTCTCAAAATTAGTAGAGATTGAAAAGGATAAGCGTGTAAATGATATAGGTATGGATTCAAATAATTAGACAAAGGATAGACATGGATAGGAAAGTTGGGATTGAAAAAGATTAACATGGATAGGCGGAGAATAAGGAAAGATTAGTAGGGATAAGTGGAAGATAGGAAATTATTGTCGAAGATAGACGAAGGATACAGAAAGATAGAAATATTAAGATTCAAAAGGAAAGAGATTATTGCAGATTAATAACGAGATAGAAATAGATTAGCATGGATAGAGGTGGATAAATTTGGATTCATTTTTCTTTTCTATTTCAATCCTGAAGATTGAAAAAGATTCAAATAGCATTATAGTAATATTTTTAGAGAAAATGATAAAGCTGACTTAATATTTAGTACATATTTATTTAATATAGACCTCGAATTTTCGGTTTCAAGACATTAAAGGTATTTCAAATTAAAAACTTTTTCCGCTTATTCATAGATTTTTATTTGAAAGAAAATTTGCATAAACAGGAAAATATATCTAATTCTAATAATTGCTGAATAAAACCGAGAGATATAATCTTTAGTTTAAACTTTGTATCCAACACCCTTAAAAAAATTGATTCAACTCATAATGTTACTACATATAATAACATAATAATTAGTAATAATATTTAGTAATATTTAGTATTTAGTAAAAGTCCTTGCAGACTCACTCGTGTTTTTTTCGTCGGAATTCCTAAAATAACACGAGGATTTCCGTAAGGATTTTTTCAATTGGGGGGAGTTCTTGTTCACCAACTATGGTTTGGTGGACTGTGATGTCTCTGACCTCTAGGTGGTAAAATAGTGGTCACATGAGCACGGTCATTGTTTTGCACTACAAAGCAAATTCGAGAATCATTATCCATATATACTTCTATCGGTCCTGTTCCAGCTGAGAAATATACACCACCATTTGGTACTCTTATTTCAGTACGTATCGGTTTATTTGGTAGCGTATATATGGTTGATTCACCGTCTTCCCTTACTAGCCATTCTCCTTCTCTTCTTGGCTCCTGTCTTGGGCGATTTGGCTCCTCTCTTGAGGTACTTGACTCCTCTCCTGCAATTAAAATTGCATATTTTTGAAAAATTGTATAAGAAGCGACATAAAGAAAAATTTAACGTTTTAAACTCACTAATTTAGAAAAAAAAATGAGTATGAAATAATATAATTTTAAAGTTAAATCAAATAACTTTACACTTTATTATTAATTGTCTATGTAATTACAGTGGGCTTAAAATTTTACGACATCTTTACGACTTTGTTACGACATCTTAAGGAATCCAGTCCATATCATTATATGGAGTTTGGTAAGTATGACGTAAGATATCCGAATAGTTATAATATTTACTCCTTTTAAGTTTTGAGCTTTTATTTAGGTTTGATTGCATATATATGACCACAAATGATTAAAAATTTCTTTTACCTCTTTGGGGAGCTTTCTTTGGAGCCGATAGACTTACATCTGTAAGAAAAAGAACAAAATGATAATTAGTGATATTGTTGTTCATAAACAATTTTTTTAATTTATCAACTTTGTAAATGATTACCCTTTTGCCCTGCTGAAAGTAAAGAGATAGAAATCCTATCCCTTTCTATTTCTTTCTATCCCTAAGATAGAAAGGGATAAAGATTGTTTATCCACTTGTACCTTTCGCCTATTCCCGCTTATACCCTTCAATCCCCACTTCTCTATTCCTTCCTATCTCCCTCATATTCTTATCTATTCCTTTCTATTCCCTTATAAAACTAAATTTTTTCCTATCCATTTCAATCCCTATTTCTCTATTCCTTCTTATCTCATTCCTATTCTCGTGTATACCTTTCTAATAACTTTGTCAATCAAATTTCGCTCCTATCTCTTTTAATCCCCACATCCACCCAAATTCAAACTTCGGAAAAAGTAATTCCTGAAAAAAATAAAATGACACTTTCGAAATGATTTCAATTTATACGTACCAATAGAATTGAAGAAAACCGCCAAGGTAAAGAGTAAAACACAAAAAGTAAACTTCATCTTTCAATGCAAGGGAAATTAGCTCTTTTGTAATTAAAAATCACTTCAGGTGCGATTGAAATATCTGGAATGTTCCTCTAATTTATATGTGTAAAATATATAATTCCCCACCTAATTTATAAAAAGTTGATATAAAACATCAGTAAAATTAATACTTTAAATACAAGGATGTTTGCACTGATAGTGTGTGTGACACTATTTGTACTATTTAGTCGATATGTATGGAATTAAAATATACGTTTTGTCAGAAAACAGTGATGAAAGAATTTCGCAAAAACGTATAATTGTTCGAAATATCTCGTTTGGTGTTAAAGAATTTCTTTTAACACACTAATGATGTTATATAAGTTTAAATTATACGTTTTATCTAAATTAGATTGTAAATTTATATAACCTGGGTGTTTTTCTTCATTTTCAATTTTTCAAAGAACAAAAAATGCATATATCCGGCAAGAAAAGTAAACGGGGATGTGCACTATTATTTTTTTGAATATGTCAAAATTGTTTAAAAAAAACCCGGGTTATCTGAATTTGCTCATGCTTTGCCTGCTTTCCCTTCAGTACTTGAAAAAACTTTTAAAAAGTCCTTCCTGTGGCCTCAAAAAGTGGACAAAATTTGCCCTGCAGATTAGAGTATACTCTCAAATTTCACCATTTTTTCGACTTTCCTGCAACAGTCTGAAATTCGATAGTGTTACGTGATCGTATCTGATCAATAAATTTGTCAACCTAATATTTCAAACACGTGTAAGAATCAACGCGAAAGAAATATAGATAGAGAATAGGAAATGGTGTGCCGTTAGAAACTCACACGGAGAGTGGAACCTCATAACTCATATATGCTCGTTCAGTTCTTCTCAGAATAATTCGCGCTTCATTTGGGAAATGGAGCGGCTTCGTAAAAGAAAAATTGGATATAAAGGAGACAGAAACCGAATGACAATCAGTCTATTTTGCAGCTCCTGAGTCAGTCTAATCCGCGGGTTCCGACCACATCAGTCTAAGTGTAAACAGTAAGTTTCAACCGAGTGCTTCCTGACATTGTCAAGTCTTCGATCTTCGTTGTTACTGTTTCCAGTGTTAATCCAAATCAGAAGTGTTCCAAATTAGACTTCGGACCTACCTTATAGGCTCGTCAATATATCCTTTCATCCGATACCGTGAGTGAGTCCCGGTATCCATTCAAGTACACCTTCAACATCGATTGAGGTTCTTCAAGAGAAATTTCGGGAAGACTTGTATTCCAGTCTCCCCGTACTGTTACCAGACTACTGCCTTACCTAGACGAGAAGTCTTCAGCCTGAAACCATTAAACTTAGCAGGGAACTACAAAAAGAAAACCAACAAGTAAGTTCTCATCATTTAAGTCTCTACACCTCCCATCTTTAAATATAAACCTAATCTGAAACGTTCTTTATAGGACGGCGTCAGAATTCTGGGAGGTCCTGAAGGTGAATTATTGCGTAAAGCAGTAATTCATGAGAGTGATAGAGATAGACAGATCTGTTTCTCTTTCACTCTCATGTCGAGTTTCTGCTTTACGCCGACATTTTCTGCCGACATGGGACGCACCTTTACGTGGATTTAAAACGAGAATTGTTAGGGAAATTGGCTGTGTTAATCCTCCCCACAACATCAAAATTGGTATACAGGGTGTCCCAGTATTCAAAAAACATATTTATATTTTCTGATTCCTCGTGAAAAACTGAATCGAAAATGATCAATAAAAAAATTTGATTAAATGCATAATTAACGAGTAATTAGCAATTAAAGATTAACCTATCAGAAAAAAACTTTAGATAGTCGACAGTCCATGTGCCATGGCTGAGAGTGTGTGAGAATACAAGTTCAGATCGTATAATTCCCCTGCGTTTATTTTTGTAGGAGGCTTCGAATCTTTGGTGCAACTTTACACTTAAACGATATTCAAAAATTCATCAGAATCATTTCCAACAACCAAGTTAGAAACCATTTCTGAAAATAAAAAAATTGCAATGATAAACCGATGACCATGGTGCTCCAGGTTGCCCACCAGGTGCTTGGAACAACAATCTTCTGGAATTTGTTTGAACTGTCAATGAATAAGTTCGTGCACCAGGTGTTAAGAATAACAATCTTCGGGAAATTTTTCGAAATTCAAAGTTTTCGAAGGACATAAAAAAATTCCAATGATAAACCAATGATCGGGATGCACCAGGTCTTGAACCAGAAGGTTAGAATAGCAATCTTGGGGAATTTTTTTTAAATTCCCAGTTATCGAAGGACAAAGAAAACTACAAATGCTAACACGATAATAACCGGGATGCACAAAGTCATGCACCAGGTGTTTAGAATTACAATCTTCGGGAATTTTTTCGAAATTTCCACTTTTCGAAGTACATAAAAAAATTCCAATGGTGAAGCGATGACCGGGATGCAGCAGATTGCGCACCAGGTGTTAGGAATAACAATCTCCGGAAATTTTGTTTAAATTACAAGTTTTCGAAGTACATAAAGAAATTCCAATGGTGAAGACTGGGCTGCATGAGGTCGCGCACCAGGTGTTTAGAATTACAATCTTGGGGAATTTTTTTTAAATTACAAGTTTTCGAAGTTCATAAAAAGTTTCCAATGGTGAACCGATGACCGGGATGCACGAGGATGCAGGTGCGACGATGTGCTCGACCTGGTGCATCCCGGTCATCGGTTCACCATTGGAATTTTTTTATGTACTTCGAAAAGTTGAAATTTCGAAAAAATTCCAGAAGATTGTAATTCTAAACACCTGGTGCATGAGCTTGTGCATCCCGGTCATCGCTTCACCATTGGAATTTTTTTATGTACTTCGAAAAGTTGAAATTTCGAAAAAATTCCCGAAGATTGTAATTCTAAACACCTGGTGCATGACCTTGTGCATCCCGGTTATTATCGTGTTAGCATTTGTAGTTTTCTTTGTCCTTCGATAACTGGGAATTTAAAAAAAATTCCCCAAGATTGCTATTCTAACCTTCTGGTTCGAGACCTGGTGCGTCCCGGTCATTGGTTTATCATTGGAATTTTTTTATGTCCTTCGAAAACTTTGAATTTCGAAAAATTTCCCGAAGATTGTTATTCTTAACACCTGGTGCGCGAACTTATTCATTGACAGTTCAAACAAATTCCAGAAGATTGTTGTTCTAAGCACCTGGTGGGCAACCTGGAGCACCCCCTGGTCATCGGTTTATCATTGCAATTTTTTTATTTTCAGAAATGGTTTCTAATTTGGTTGTTGGAAATGATTCTGATGAATTTTTGAATATCGTTTAAGTGTGAAGTTGCACCAAAGATTTGAAGCCTCCTACAAAAATAAACGCAGGGGAATTATACGA
>UCOK01019613.1:0-16396 GCA_900474325.1 Synergus umbraculus | reverse complement strand
ATCTGAACTTGTATTCTCACATACTCTCAGCCATGGCACATGGACTGTCGACTATCTAAAGCTTTTTTCTGATAGGTTAATCTTTAATTGCTAATTACTCGTTAATTATGCATTTAATCAAATTTTTTTATTGATCATTTTCGATTCAGTTTTTCACGAGGAATTAGAAAATATAAATATGTTTTTTGAGTACTGGGACACCCTGTAGATCGGTCCATAGTTCCAGTTGGCCATGATTTCAATTGGCCACAAAATCACTAAAAGTTACCATAAGTTACTCAATTTTAATAAGACTGTTAAAGTAAAGACTAGAAGGGAGTTAGGTTGGCCAAAAAGGTAGTGTTTTAATTGGTTAGATTCGTTAAGATTTTTTCTAGTGCGCATTGCTATCTAGTACCCACTTACACCAAAGTTTTCGAATTTAGTGATTTTGTGGCCAATTGAGATTATGGCCAACTGAAACTATGGACCAATCTATACCTACCGTGAAATTCGTCCAAAAGTTTAAGCTTAGGCTGGCTTCCCATGATTGCGTTTTGCGTTGCGGTCATAATGAGAGAGAAAGAGACGGAAGTGCACTTTTGTCTCTTTCGCTCTGAATATAACGCAATCATGGGACGCCAATCGAAAACGCCAATGCATTTCTCTCATCATATATGGTTAATATTGCGAGGGCCTCTGTTCGGGATTTCGCTAATATTGGGAGAGTCGAGTGTAGCAGAAAATTTCAATTGACAATGAAATACAAAGAGATAAATGAGAATAGGAGAGAGATTGAAACGGATATAAAAGTGGGATTGAAAGAGATTGGAGCAAATTTTTATTGACAATAAGATAGAAAGGTATAGGAGAGAATAGAAAAGAGATAGAGAAGTGGGGATTGAAAGACATACGAGAGAACGGCGATTGAAAAGGAGATAAGCGGAAATAGACAAGCGATAGGAAAAGAGTATAAAAAGGGATAGAAAAGAGGAGATTCATAGAGATAAGCGTGAATGTGGATTGAAATGGAGATAGAAAGCAATAGAGAATTGAAGCTAAAATATAAAAGCCAATTAAAATTGACAAGAAGATAGAAAGGAATAGACAGTTATATACAGAGATAGAAAGAGATAGACGGGGATGGACAAAAGATAGAAAGAGATAGACGGGGATGGACAAAAGATAGAAAGAGATAGGTTTCTATATCTTTACTTACAGTATAGAAATTAAACACTTTTACACATTATAAACAGATTTTTATTTAAATCGGGAGATATAATCTTTAGATCAAACTTTGGATCGAACGCCCGTAAAAAAATGACTCAAGTCAAAATAACGTTACTGCATACAAATTTTTTTATCCAAGTAATTTAGGTATACAATCCTCGCGGATTTCCTCGTATTTTCTTCGTCTGTTAATTATTATTATACGAGGATTTCTTCAATAGGGACGACTTCCTGATGATCCAGGATTACTTGGTCTCTGACGATTAAGTGGAAGAACTGTGGTAACATAGTCACGGTTATTATTCTGCACTACAAAGCAAATTCGAGATTCTCTATCCATATATATGTCTATCGGTCCAGTTCCACGTGATATATATACATTACCATTTGGCAATGGTACTTCTTCACCCATTGGACTATTTGGTACCACAAATAAGACTGAGTCAGGATCTGGTGATGACCCTTCTCTTACTTCTCTTGACTCCTCTCTTGAATCTCTTGGCCCTTCTCTTCCTCCTCTTGGCCCTTCTCTTCTTCCACTAGGCCCTTCTCTTGAATCTCTTGGCCTTTCTCTTTCTCCTCTTCGCCCTTCTCTACCTCTTGGCCCTTCTGTTTCTCCTCTTCGCCCTTCTCTACCTCTTGGCCCTTCTGTTTCTCCTCTTGGCTCTTCTCATTGTAAAATCATGAACAAACCATAAAAATCATTATTTTCTACGATTATCTCAAATATTATGCAAAACTTAAAAAATGTTTCAAACAAAAGGGAAATGGGAAACGGAAATAATAGTCAAGGGAAGCGGTAAAGGGAAATGGTCAACGGAAATGATAAACGGAAATCATGGTCAAGGGAAATCACGGTAAAGGAAAATGATAAAAGGAAACGGAAAAGTAAATGGTAAAGGGAAATTTTAAAGGGAAATGGTAAAGGGAAGTAGAAAATGGCAAAGGGAAATAGTACATGGAAATGGTGAAGGGAAATGTTAAATAGAAATGGTAAAGAGAAATAGTACAGGAAAATCTTGGTAAAGGGAGATGGTAAAAGGAAATTCATTGTAAAGGGAAATGGGAAAGGAAATCATGATAAGGGGAAATGCTAAAGGGAAATGTTAAATGGAAATGGTAAAGAGAAATAGTAAAGGAAAATTTTGGTAAAGGGAAAGGGTAAATAGATATGCTAAATTGAAATTATGAGAAAGGGAAATGGTAAAAGGAAATGGGAAAGGAAATCATGATAAGGGGGAATGGAAAAAGGGAAATGGTAAAGGGAAATCATAATAAAGGGATAGGTTAAAGGAAAATGGTAAAGGGAAATGTTAAATGTAATTGGTAAAGAGAAATAGTAAAGGGAAAGGGTAAATAGAAATGGTAAAGTGCAATTATGATAAAGGGAAATGGTAAAAGGAAATAGTAAAAGAAGGTGGTAAAGGAAAAATCATTGTAAAGGAAATCATGATAAGGGGAAATGGAAAAAGGAAAATGCTAAAGGGAAATTCTAAATTTAACGTTTTAAACTCATTACTTCACATAAAAAAAGACCAATATTTTTAAATGTTGCAATTTTAAAGTTAAATCAAATAACTTTGTATTTGCTTATTATTATAATAATAGTCTAGGTATTCCCAGTGAGCTCAACATTTTTCATCTTTACAACTTCGTCACGACATCGTAAGCCATCCCCGAAGTCCATATCTTATAACGCACTAAAAGCCAGAAATATGCGGATTTGATTGCTTATGTGTCTAAGAAGGATTAAAAAATTTCTATTACCTCCGTTGTGTGTTTCATCCGGATCATCTTCTTGCGATATACTTAAATCTATAAAAAAAAAGAACAACAAAAAAATGGTAATTAGTGATATTACTGTTTATAAACAGTATTTAAATATATCAACTCTTTTTGAGTAATTCCTGAAAATTTTTGCTTGCTTCAGGAAGTTTTTGACGAAATTTTCGAAAAAACTCTATGGTTGCATATATTTTACTATTTCTCTAGTTTTATTAAATATTAAAATTAATAAATAAATAATAATAATAATTAATAATTAAATTAATAAATAACAGTTTTTTTCGTGAACAAGGTAAAATCCACTGCTGTACCCAAATTATATTGTCTGCCTGATGCGAAATGATTTTAATTTATACGTACCAACAGAATTGAAGAAAACCGCCAAGGTTAAGATTAAAATACAAAAAGTAAACTTCATCTTTCACTGCATTAGTTACTAGTTTTTGTAATTAAAGGTCTCGTCAGGAGCAGGTATAAATAAATAACTCCCCACCTACTTTACAAAAAGTTGATAAAATAGTAATAAAATTATTTTATACCCTGAAGTTTGCACTGATAGTGTGGCCTAAATTATTTCGTCACATTTATGGAAAAATACATATTTCGTCAGAAAATAGTGATTAAAGTGAGTCAAAGTGAATATTTTTAACTTTAACAATTTTTGCCATATCATATCATCAAAGAACACATTTTACACAGCTATCACAGAGATATTGAAATTTTATTGTAAGAGCACTATTGGACGATATATATCTATATCTGCAACTACTAAACTTATAATCTTATAAACTTAATACGGAAAATAATAAAAATTCTATTATATAAGGCGAAAACATTTTTTTTAATTATTTTTTTATTTTTATTATTTTATAAATTTTATTTTTCTTATAATATAATATAATATAATATTCTAGTGATTATATTCCAAGTATTTTATTTTATATTTCTTATATAGGATAATTGAGCAAATAATCATATAAATTTACAGATGGAACAAGACTAGAACATTTTTTGAATTGACGCATCAGAAATCAATCATTTTTTTTTACTTTTCGAAAACATCCATCATTCAAATGATATTTTCAGAAACACGCTTAAAAAATAATTGACTTAAGTAAAATTCACGTATTTTTACATTTTCGGTAGATCTAGTGATTCCTTGATGTTCCAGGATTAGGATGTCGTAGATCTGAACTGTTGTGTCGATGACCAGGTGGATCAATTAAGGATACATGATTGTTCTGGTTTACATAAACAATATTAGTAATTATATCGCGATACATATTAATCGGTCCAGTTCCATGTGATATATAGATATTTCCATTTGGCAATCGTACTTCAGTACCAGCTGGACAATTTGGTACAGATATTACTGGTTCATTATGTAATCTGCGTCGAAAAGCAGGATAATTTACTTCTCCTTTGATCTGTGAACTTAATTCTGTAAAAAAAATAATGTTTTTTAAAATACATTAAATATCATTTTAATTTAATAATACTTAATTTATATTAATTTCTCTATATTATAAAAAGATGTCACTGCCGCCCTTATTGATGTCCACATGAGACTTAAAATTTAATTGGATATTATAATAGTAAAATGTCTTTTGCAAATTTTAGAAACAGTTTAATAATTCAATTTCACGAAAGCCATCGAAATTTCTTAAAATTTGTTAAAACATCTTAAAATTTCCAGAAAATTTTTGATTTTTTTTTTAAATTCTATAATAACAATTAAAATCCCTTTTATAGCCTTTAAAATCCATTAAAAGTATTAGAAATCTCATTAAATTCCATGAAATTCCTTAAAATACAACAAAAACTTTAAAAATTATAAATCTTTTGAAATATTTTGAAATGTCGGTAAGGTAGAGATTGGGTAAGTTTTACATGGCCTTAAATGGAGGGAAAAGGCGTCACGTGATTGTTGAATAAATAAATAAAATTCGCGAAAATGAATCTAAATTTCTATCATAAAATTATACAAAAATTGAAATAAATAACAAAATAATAATAATTATAATATAATAATAGAATTATTGATTCAGAATAAAATGTTTTCAAAAGTAGCAGATACCTTGACATTTGAAAATCAAATAATTTAAAATAAAAACAATATTCAAATTTTGAGGATATATAATATTTTATCGAATATTAATAAATATACTTACGAATTGAATTAAGAACAACCGCAAACGTAAGCAGCAGTGTGCCAAAAACGATCTTCATTTTTCTTAAAGTCGAAAAAAATGTTAAAAAAGCTTATATACAATTTTACGTTGAGCTGACTGACAAATTTGCGCAATTTTTTCACTTCTTTTATATCAAATTACTCCACACCCTCTCTTATGATTCTTTATATAAGATACATATATAATCCAGGAAGTATTCCTATATACTTAATAAATAAAACGTATGTAGAACACGTAATAGAAACGCGTAAAACAAACTTTAAGCATCACAGAATGCCAAATTTTTCCGCTCGTAATCTCAGGATTGATAACGTCAGAAAAACGTGAGGGAGAAAAAAAATTAACAAATGCATGGAAACTGTAAACAGCTTTAATTAAATAAAAGGAAAAAAAATGCGGGGTCAAATTTTCCACAAATGTACATTTCGGCTTAATACTAAAACTAAAAATTAATCCTGATTAATTTATCCCTTTCTATCCTTCGTCTATCCCCACTCCAGAAAAATACGACCAATTTGCACCCCATTTGCCCCAAACCACAAAAGTTCGCCCAATTTGCCCCACACCAGAAAAATATACCTAATTTGCCCCAGACCACAAAAATACGCCCCATTTGCCCCGCACCAGAAAAATACGCCCAATTAGCACCCCATTTGCCCCAGACCACAAAAATACGCCCCATTTGACCCACACCAGAAAAATACGCCCAATTTGCACCTCATTTGCCCCAGACCTCAAAAATACGCCCCATTTGCCCCACACCAGAAAAATACGCCCAATTTGCACTCTATTTGCCCCAGACCACAAAAATACGCCCCATTTGCCCTACACCAAAAAATACGCCGTATTTTCACCCTATTTGCCCCAGTCCCCAAAAATACGCCCAATTTGCTCCACACCAGAAAAATACGCCCAATGTGTACCTCATTTTTCCCAGATCACAAAAATACGCTCAATTTTCTCCCTTTTGCACCTCATTTGCCCGACACCAGAAAAATACACCCAATCAGCACCCCATTTGCTCCAGACTACAAAAATATGCCCAATTTTCTCCACACCAGAAAAATACGCCCAATTTGCAGCTCATTTGCCCCAGACGACAAAAATCCGCCCAATTTGCCCCACATAAGAAAAATACGCCCAATTTGCACCCCATTTGCCCCAGACCACAAAAATACGCCCCATTTTCACCCTATTTGCCCCAGAGCCCCAAAATACGCCCAATTTGCTCCACACAAGAAAAATACGCCCAATGTGCACCTCATTTTTCCCAGATCACAAAAACACGCCCAATTTGCTCCCTTTTGCACCCCATTTGCCCCACATCAAAAAAATACGCGCAAGTAGCACCCCATTTGCCCCAGACCATAAAAATACGCCAAATTCACCCTCTTTTGCATTCCATTCGCCCTACACCAGAAAAATACGCCCAATTTGCACCCTATCTCCTTTTATCTCTTGTCTATCTACATCTACCTTTTGCTATCTCCATCTTAATCCACCTCAACGTCTGTCTCTCAATCTCCACTTCTCTATCTCTTTCTATCTCTTGTCTATCTCCGTCGATTTCATCTTCACTCCTCTATCCCTTTTTATCCCCACCTATACTTTTGTATTATTTATCCATTCCCGTCTATACCATTCTATATCCTTGTCAATCACCGTTCTCTCCTATATCTATCAATCCCCACTCCTATATTTATTTCTATATCTTTATATATCTTCCTATCCCTTTTTATCTTGTTAATTTTAATTAGCTTTTATCTCTTTCACTCTTCAGTACCCTATCACTTGCAGTCTCTGCCTATCTCTTGCAATTTTTATCTCAATCCACATCAACGCCTATATCTTTCAATCTCCACTTCTCTATTTCTTTCTATCTTTTGTCCATCTCCTTTTATCTCTTTCTATCTCCTTGTCATTCGTCGTTCTCTCCTATCTCTTTCAATCCTCACTTCTCTATCTCTTTCTATCTCTATATATACCTGTCCATCCCCTCCTCTCTTCTTTTCAATCTTTATCTCGCTTTTAATCTCTCTTAATCTCTTTTATCCCTTTCTATATCAATCCAATCCACGCTTATGTGTTTGAATCTCCCCTTTTCTATCCCTTTCTATCTCTTGTCTATCTCCGCCTATCTCTTCTTATCTCGACCTGAAATACCATCAGCTGATATGGAAAAGGATTCTTCCACCACATGGAATGTAATCGATTTCTCGAATATTGTGAGGTATACAGTACCGAAAGTTTTCTTTTAATTGTGTAATGCCCGAGATACTGATAATGTTATCTTCTACATCCAGTGAACCCCCTTTATTAAATTTACGTCAGATCCCGGACCTACTAAAAAGCGAGCTCTTGACGTTCTAAACTCAGGTCAGTCTGGGCCCGTTAATCGGACGACTGGCGAGTTTTCCTTTTCTCGCCCTACTCGGAGGATTCATTCTGGTCCTCCAGGAATTGAATTGTCCTTAATTGGATTATATATTTATCAACTCTTCTGAAATTCATGTAAAATAATAAAAGTTGCTCGACGAAAATTTCCATGACAAGAAAAAAATTTCCTTAACTAGAAAAAATTAAAACACATCAAGTTAATGCTCTCATATGACTAAGTATCAGACATAAAACAAACATTAAATCATGCAAACATTATAAAAGATTTAATATAATCGCACGTGCTCAGTACACGTAAAAATTTAGTTTTATGACAAATTTGAACTTTTTAATGAATATTTATTTAATTATATAAATATATTACATTGAATATATTTATATACCCGGTGGGCAAAAAATTTGGCGACATCTTTACGACATTTTTACGACAACTTTACGACATCCTATGTCCATGTCTTTAAGATGTCCTTACGATATCATAAACACGTCGTAGGTTTCTGTGTTGACTTTACGACATCGTAAAGACATCATAAAGATATGGACATAGGATGTCGTGAAGTTGTGGTAAAGATGTCGTGAAGACGTCGCCAAATTTTGTGCCAAATTTTATATTAATCTACAATCGTATATTATTTCTCCTTGCTCATATTCACACAATCAACTTGAATAAATCATAGCACAACAGATTTGTAGTTTTTTTTTATTATTATTACACTTTGTACAGGAAATTAATGAAATATACAGAAAACATATATTTTTAACATTCAATACTCTAATTTCATAAAATTTTCACACTTTCGAATACGCAGCACATCAATTTTCGAAAATCCACTTACAATTTTAAAAGCAGACTTTTCTTATAATTATAATAGTATCACTGACTTTCTATCTCCACATTAATCTACATCCACGTCTATCGCTTGCAATCCCCACTACTTTACCCTTTCAATCTATTGTCGATCCCCGTCTATATCTTTCTATCTCTTCACTTCCAATAGGCCTGGGTCCATGTGTTATAAAATAAATTAAATTAGCTAATGAAATAATAGAGTGTATTATACATATCGACAAGATGATCAACATCTAATGGTTCTAGAATTTCGTCGAATTTAATAGAAGTAATTTCAAAGTTAAAATATGCGTCATAAATTATAAAAAAAATACACTTTTCTTTTAATCCATTGAAATTGAATCTATCAGCACTTAGTAAAGTACTCGAAACGTTTTCTATCGTTAATTGCTTTTGCAGAATATTTTCACATTTCACCTTTAGATCACTAACATCATATTTGTCAGCTACGATCAAAAGATCGAATGCGATATCCTCGAAGTTATTTATTCTATTTGTGTACATAAATCGCAAAAATTCATAAAATACATCAGGCTCTACGTCTTCTACTTTAACAATACCAGATATTGTCTCCTGCATTCCACTTGCAAACATTCTATTGAAAACAGGACTTGCGGAAGATAAAATCAATTTATGTGCGTAGAAGTTTTTGTCACCAACGTGAATCATTACGTCGCTGTGCGTTTCATTATTTAAAAATGTTTCGAACCTTTGCGAATAACCTGAATCGCTAGATTCTACTAATACGTCCAAATATTCTCGAACTTTTAACTTTTCGTCTATCTCATCTTTTCTGTCTCTTGTGACAAACCTTGAGTGTTTAAATATATATTTGAGCAACTCTGGATCCTTTTCTCCGATTTGTCGAAAAAAATCACACTTAATCAGTTTGTTTAAATGTTTTACGAAAAAGTTTATACAGACTCTATGTAAATGCTTTTCATGATGATCTCTCACAAATTGACAGGACAAAAGAGTTCTGATAATATTGTACCTGCATAAATTACTAATTAAAAATTCTTTACACTTCACCTGAAGATCAGGTATTTCGTATGTGGTTGCAGCTAAAAAAAGTTCACAAGCATCGATTTCTAGATTATCCAATTCTCCTGTATGCATATACATTAACAGTTTATTGAATATTTCTGGTCTCACATCATATATTTTCAAAGAGGAAATTGAATCCTCAGCAGCAAGCTTCTTTCGGAATACACCGCTTTTCTCGGATAAAATACTTTTTATGCCTGAAAAAGTTTCACCATCAACGCAGAGTTCAACATTACTCCGAAAGTGATCAATTGATAATGCAGTTTTACAACGTCTTTTGAAACTGGAGATTCCAAAAGATATCGTTAGGTTCGGCGTATTTAATAATTCTTTACAATCATCTACTGTTATAAAATCTGAGAACCCGTATTTGTTTTTGTCAACGACATGCTGAATAAACATAGTTTCGTTGTGCATGTTTTTTTTTTTAGTTTTGTAGTTTTTGTAGAATTTGGAATTTCAAAACTTACTTCTGTAACATTCCGCTGACATTTGATGCAGGATTTAAGTCTTTCAATATATAAAGAAATGTACTTCGGATCATCTTTCTTGTAAGGTGTGCGAGGTTTAAAATGTCTACAATTTGCTAGCGGATTTTCATTTTTCTCTGTAATTATTAATCTCCAATTCTTTTTGCAAGAAATGCAATTACTCACTGTAAAGATGTCTGACATTATCAATGCTCCTTTAGCTTCCCAAAGCTGTTGCACATTTTCGAAAGTCCAAGTACGATTATTCTGTCCCTCATTTTTAAAAGACGACATTTTTCTCGATTAGCTCGTTCCTAAAAAAAAAATGAATTATTTTTCAACTATACAATCTATTCTAAAAAGATGTTTGAGTCGAAAATTCCGTGTGAATTGAATTAGAAATTTTGAATTTGGTTTCATTAATAATCACCCTGGCGGAAGGTTCGGATACAAAAAAATGTATCCTTTTGTCTGAGGTCGATCTAAGGATTCCTATCCGATTTAATCCGAAATGAAAAAAAGGATTCTAATCCGAACTAATCCGAGGTCTATCCTCGATTTCTATCCGACTGAATCCGAGGTTAAAGGAAGAATTTTAATCCGAATGAAACCGATCTAATCCGAAGTCAAAGAAAGGTTTTCAATCCGAATGAATCCGATCTAATCCGAGATCGAAGCAAGGATTCCAATCTAAAGTGAAGGATGCTGTTCAGTGACATATTTGCACTTACATTTTTTTAAATATAAATTTTATTTTTAAGTGATTAGTCACAACTTTTTCGGATTCATTCGAATTGGAAAGGTTAGAAAATAAGTTCGGATTGATTTCGGATTCATGCGGATTAAAGCTACGGATTAGAAAGGATTGAAAGTAGTTCGGATTGATTTCGAATTAATTAGGATTGAGGGCACGGATTGAAAAGGATTGAACGGTAACTTCAGTGTAGAACTACGGATATTAATTAATTCGGACTGAAATTTTTGTTGGTTACGAATTGAAAAGGATTCAAAGTATTTCGGAATTTTATCGGATTCATTCGGATTGGAAATCGTATTGAAAAGGATTGAAACTTTTTTCGGATTAGAATCGGATTCATTCGGTTTGGTATCGGATTCAATCGGATTCATTCGGTTTAAAGTCGGATTCATTCGGATTCAACTTTGTAGAGACTGACGGATTGGATAGGATTAAAAAGGAATAAAAAATCTTCTTTGATGAGGCACGGATTCATTCGGATTGACCGTTCGGATTGAAATGTGAGATCGGTTTAGTTTCGGATTCAATCAGATTAGACGTACGGATTGAAAAGTGTGTTCGAATTCATTTGGATTGGAAGCACGGATTAAAAAGTGTATTCGGATAGATTTCGGATTCATTCGGATTAGGGGCCACGGATTAAAAATGATTAAAAGGTAAGCTTCGGATTAATTCGGATTGAATTTGGAGTTGAGACACAGATTAAAAAAGATTAAAAAGGATTGAAAACATCCTTCGGATTAGATCGGAATGAAACTGTTTGGTTCGGATACAAATTCCGGAATGATTCGGAAATTTTCGGATTGGTTCGAAATGAATTTCAATTCGAACCTTCCGCCAGAGAAGGTTCGGATAGAAAAAAATGTATCCTTTTGAATCAATTACATTCCGGAATTTGTATCCGAAGCAAACAGTTTCATTCCGATCTAATCCGAAGTCCGATCAAAGATTCCTATCCTAATCAATCCGAGGTTAAAGGAAGAATTTTAATCCGAATAAATCAGATCTAATCCGCGGTTTAAGGAAGGATTTCAATCCGAAAGAATCCGATCTAATCCGAGATCGAAGCAAGGATCCCAATCTAAAGTGAAAGATGCTGTTCAGTGACATATGTGCACTTACATTTTTTTAAATACCAATTTTATTTTTAAGTGATTAGTTACAATTTTTTCGGATTGAAAAGGATAGAAAATAAGTTCGGATTGGTTTCGGATTCATTCGGATTAAAGCTACGAATTAGAAAGGATTGAAAGTAGTTCGGATTGATTTCGGATTAATTAGAGTTGAGGGCACGGATTGAAAAGCATTGAACGGTAACTTCAGTTTAGAACTACGGATAGAAAAGGATTAAAATTCGTCGGATTGATTCGGATTGGGATAACGGATTGAAAAGTGTGTACGGATTGAATATCGGACTAATTCGGACTGAAATTTTTGTTGGTTACGGATTGAAAAGGATTGAAAGTATTTCGGAATTTTCTCGGATTCATTCGGATTGAAAGTTTGTTCGGATTAGAATCGGATTCATTCGGTTTAAAGTAGGATTCATTTGGATTTAACCTTGTGGAGACTGACGGATTGGAAAGGATTAAAAAATCTTCTTTGATGAGGCACGGATTCATTCGGATTGACCGTTCGGATTGAAATGTGAGATCGGTTTAGTTTCGGATTCAATCAGATTAGACGTACGGATTGAAAAGTGTGTTCGAATTCATTTGGATTGGAAGCACGGATTAAAAAGTGTATTCGGATAGATTTCGGATTCATTCGGATTAGGGGCCACGGATTAAAAATGATTAAAAGGTAAGCTTCGGATTCATTCGGATTGAATTTGGAGTTGAGACACAGATTAAAAAAGATTAAAAAGGATTGAAAACATCCTTCGGATTAGATCGGAATGAAACTGTTTGGTTCGGATACAAATTCCGGAATGATTCGGAAATTTTCGGATTGGTTCGGAATGAATTTCAATTCGAACCTTCCGCCAGAGAAGGTTCGGATAGAAAAAAATGTATCCTTTTGAATCAATTTCATTCCGGAATTTGTATCCGAAGCAAACAGTTTCATTCCGATCTAATCCGAAGTCCGATCAAAGATTCCTATCCTAATCAATCCGAGGTCGATCTAAGCATTTCTATCCGATTTAATCCGAAATGAAAAAAAGGATTCTAATTCGAACTAATCCGAGGTCTATCCTCGATTTCTATCCGACTGAATCCGAACTCATCCTCGATTTCTATCCGACTGAATCCGAGGTTAAAGGAAGAATTTTAATCCGAATGAATCAGATCTAATCCGAGGTTTAAGGAAGGATTTCAATCCGAAAGAATCCGATCTAATCCGAGATCGAAGCAAGGATCCCAATCTAAAGTGAAAGATGCTGTTCAGTGACATATGTGCACTTACATTTTTTTAAATATCAATTTTATTTTTAAGTGATTAGTCACAATTTTTTCGGATTAAAAAGGATAGAAAATAAGTTCGGATTGGTTTCGGATTCATTCGGATTTAAGCTACGAATTAGAAAGGATTGAAAGTAGTTCGGATTGATTTCGGATTAATTAGAGTTGAGGGCACGGATTGAAAAGCATTGAACGGTAACTTCAGTTTAGAACTACGGATAGAAAAGGATTAAAATTCGTCGGATTGATTCGGATTGGGATAACGGATTGAAAAGTGTGTACGGATTGAATATCGGACTAATTCGGACTGAAATTTTTGTTGGTTACGGATTGAAAAGGATTGAAAGTATTTCGGAGTTTTCTCGGATTCATTCGGATTGGAAATCGAATTGAAACTTTGTTGGGATTAGAATCGGATTCATTCGGTTTAAAGTAGGATTCATTCGGATTTAACCTTGTGGAGACTGACGGATTGGAAAGGATTAAAAAATCTTTTTTGATGAGGCTCGGATTCATGAGGATTGATAGTGATTCATCAATTGATTCGCTCTAAATATGAATCATTTATAGTCAGAAACATTTTTTTAACTAAATTCATGATAGACAATAAATAACTTGTTATTTTATAAACAAATTTTATAAAAAATTGTTCATATCAGGTATTTATGATGAAATAAATAAAGTTTTTTCTACTAAATCCGACAAAAATTATAGAGAAATGTTACTTATCTATTAGATTTAGGCATTCAATAACAACTGATAATTGTTTAAACAAATTTAGTTAACAAATGCACTGTTTGGCTATTTTCAGAGGTAAAAACTTGATTCTCTCAACGTAATCAAATGTTAATGACAAATTTTTAAATCTTTAGGCAGTTTACATAACAATAAACAATTTCAATTGTTAAAAACAATTATATAAACAAATTTTTATCGTCTTAGGAAATTTTGGATATAAAATTGGTTTTCATCAATCGATAAAAATTGATAATTTTTTAAACATAATTAATTAAAATTAATTTTTATTTTATATTAAGATTACATTTTTGAAGATATTCAAAAACTTTACTGGATAGTTGCTTTATTGATTCTAAGTATTTGGGATTGAATCTATGTATTTCTCGAAACCCGATGTTCAAAAAACTAAATTTTTTTTTCATTTTTATTATTAAATAAAATTTAAAAAAAATATATTTTTTCAAAATATGGACCGACAGTTTTGTGCGGAATTTTATAAGCTTTAATTAAAAAAATATAAGCTTTAGTTAAAAAAATATCTTCTGAGAGTGAAAAAGAAACAGATCTGTCTATCTCTGTCACTCAAATGAGTTTCTGCTTTATGCCGACGTTTTCTGCTGACATGCGATTGTACCTTGAGAGATTGCGTTTTGTGTTGCGTCATAATGTGAGAATAGGAGACAAAAGTATAATTCTGTCTTCTTCTCTCTCATTATGACGCAACGCAAAACACATTCATGGGACGCCACCCTCAATCTCAAAGATGCAACCATGGACGTAACGCATTCCGGATCCATGGGACGCAACCCTCAAGTGCTCCGATACTGAAAAATCCCCCGCTCCCCCAATGCTTTGCATTTTGCGCCTGCATGGGATTCTACCCAAGAAAATATATAATTATTAGATGTCCCCTACTACCCAAAGTTCTTTTTTGAATTATTTTCATATAGATAATACTTTTTCACAATTTTAATCTCACACACATATGTATAATATATTATATACATTCTATATATTTTAATAAGTTTTTTCTCGTTATGAAGAACATTTTCATTAAAAATAATAAAATTGAAACTCACCTGTATTTTATATATACTTTGTATCCTTTTTATAACGAATATTTATCAAATGAACTTGGGAGAGACTTGACTTCCCATGTCAAGAGCCAAGAAGAATCTGCCTCTGCAATCTTAGAACTTAGGGACCGTGAGTTGAATTATAGGTACGAAGTAGAGGGAGAGTTGCAAGTTTTGAGAAGAGGTGGAAAGACGCTTCCTAGTTGGGTGATACATTTTTGGGATTTCCAGATCCTTCTAATGGTTAGGGCTTGCTACGGATTAGTATAAATGAGGATGCTCGGCTTATGACGTTTGTCCTAAATACGTACCGCAATAAAACCATACCTGGGCGTAGGCAAGCCGGATTAAGTGTAAAGGCCTGATTACACGCTTTTAGGAAAATGTCCTTCTTCTCACTCTACCATGTGACTATCGCATAAGTTTGTCTCATTCTCGCACATTTTCCACTTTGCACTCGGAAAATATGCGAGAATGAGACAAACTTATGGGATAGTCCGATGGTAGAGTGAGAAGAAGAACATTTTCCTAAAAGCGTGTAATCAGGCCTTAAATACAATCAATGAGCGTCCTCGTGGTAAAAGAGCATCGCGTCGTTTCTTAAATTCTAAAATAAATATAATACTTATTCTAAAGTCTCCTAAGATCTACAATTCTGCCATGTAATTTAATTTTATATCATTAAAATTCAAATATTAGGTCACGTAACCTAGAGCATTCTATTTATTAGGCTTGTGAATAAGCCTTTATTTTCCTGCTCCTGCGCAATGGAGAATATGAAGATGAGCACACCTGTGTACTCATCACATGAGTAGCGTTCCCAACACGGGCCCCGAACTCTACTGCGCATGTGTCGCGCTGGGCATCCGATTGGTTACTATTCACGCGCAATTCAAAATGCTAAATAATATCATCTTTATTGTTTATTATAAATAGCGAAACAAATTTTTAAGTATAAATAATGAAAATTAAATTTATTACAAATAATGACAATAATTAAATTTATTGTGAGTAATGAAAAAAATACAAAAAGATACAAGTGAGCGCGACACATGCGAAGTAGAGTTCGGGGCCCGCGTTGGGAGCACTGGGGTTGGACCGTGTTGAGCCTAGAGCACGGTCGTATACACAGGTCCGGGGACTCTCGTTGTGGCAGATGTTCCCTTGTTGAAGCTTCCGGTTAATTCCAAAAATTGCCACTTGTACATCAAACGGCGTGGTTCACAACTACTCTACTAGTGCGCCATGTAGTAAAGTGGCAGGTTCGCGAAACTTTTTGGCTTACGTTAGGGAACATCCGCCACCACGAAAGTCCCCGGACCTGTGTATACGACCGTGGCCTAGAGCAAAGATATTAGTACCTAGATGCGGTATAGGGATTAGTTCATGCACATACTTGTAGGTGGCTCACAAGTCGAGTTTGTGCATAGTGCATATATATACAATATATATAGCTACTATTTAGGCTTTCGC
>UCOK01019612.1:0-26148 GCA_900474325.1 Synergus umbraculus | reverse complement strand
GCACATACCATACTTTTTACAACAAATGCATGATTTTAGTTTTGTTCATATGACTATAAAAGGGGGGGGGGGATAAAGTTCGACTATTTAGTTCCTGTTATAAAAAAACTAAGGGGAAAATGTTTTTTTATAATTTGTCAAAAATGTTAAGGAAACCTTTTTTTATAGATACAATTGCAGCTTTTGCAGAAGATTAATGGTCAGTATCAAATAAGAGAGATAATGGTTGAAAATCTATGCGATGAGTATGATGACCCGGAAAAACAAATTATTCAGAATATAGTATTAAATAAATTTGCAGGCGTTGACAGTTGTCCAATTAAACAGGTGACTATGTACTTTTGTAACTACGTATTTCAGAATGAAATTTTAAGCACTTATACGTATGTAAGAATTTTCATTTTTTTTCATAGGGTTCAAATGCAGTTGTCAAGTATAAAACTGACATCCCATTTTCTAAAGAGTTCGGAATTTGTGGAATTTTTTCATCGAGGATAGAACTGTTTATATCTGATACATTAATTCTCCAAGTGGCATCTAAAGGAAATGTAACAGGTAGCAGCTGCCAAGAATAATTTTCGGATTTATTTTTTACTAATAAAAAATACACCTCACTACATATTTTTTCGTGAAAATTATTTAAAAAGATATTGAGAACCTTAATGTTATTAAAAGGTGTTGCTGGATCTAATTTCCATCCCCAAAATTCCATCCCTTTATGTTACTCATAAATATTATAGGTATTTTTTTTTATTCTTAAAAAAAATTATTGTCAGGGTGGTGAAATCTCAGGGAAGTCAGGGAAATGTCAAGGGACAAAAATATACCAAGAAATTCAGCGATGTTTATTATTGTTATTATTGAAGATAAAAGAATAGTATAGTTTATTTGCCAGATTGTAGAGGATTTCAAAGGACTTCGAAAGATTATTAAGTATTTGCTGACATTCTTTGAGATTCTATAGGTTTCTAAAGATTTCAAGAAATTTAAAATAATTTAAATAGATTTTAAGCGATTTCTATAGGCAATTCAAGGGATTAAGGGCATGTATTAATTACCCGATCCCTACCTTACCGACATTTTTTTCTCTGTAACGCTACGTCTACATTTATTGAGATACCACATTGAACATTTCTATATATGAAGCTAAAGCCTTAAGGTACGTTTGTCTGGCATATTTTCTTTAATTTTATAAATTTTCAATTTGATATCTTTATAAATGTAGACGTAGCGTTACAGAGAAAAAAATGTCGGTAAGGTAGGGATCGGGTAAGTAATGCATGCCCTTAAAAGAGATAGTATAGTTAAATAAATCTTTTAACATTTGCTGCTCATAAATTTTTATTAAAGGGTCAAGGAATTATACCTATACATCGATTATTGAATATTATATATTTCAAAAGCAGCAAATGCCGTTCATTATAATTGCTTATGGAGAACGCTATCCAAATGTTTATCAGCCTTTATTGTAATTGTGATAATTGCTTGAAAATAAACATCAGAAAAAAACTTGTTTATTCGACAAAACCTTGGTATATACCAGTTTTTATATAGATTATGTAAAACACACTGAAAAAAAGGTTTGGTTCGGACAACAAAATCGTTTTATTGAACTGACAAAAATTTATTTCAGCCAACAAAATATATTACTCTTAACGTATACGAAATACGAAGCGATAAACATTCGTCAAATATTTTTCTCTTATAATTGGTAAAAAAAACCTACCCACGGGGCAAAACGCCAAACACAAATTACGTAAGATCGTTTAACAATTTATTTTTTATCTGAGAGATAGCTAAAAACTGGCTTGTATATTTGGTAACAGGTGCAAATATAAGCTCGGAAATTACTTACTTAAAACATTGTTAAACTCGTCACAATGTACAAGTTTTTCGTTTTTTTCGCCACAGTGATTCTTACTGTTAAGGTAATATTAATTTTTTTTTTTCATTATCTTCGAGCAATTTCAAAATAACTGAGCCAATCATGATAAAAACTTTATTCCTATTTTTATAGAATTTTATAGAATTTTTTCTGTAATCTAGGAACATTTTTTAACTCCATTGATAAGTAAAGTTAGATTTTAAAATCCTCAAGCGACGAAAGGAACGAATTATAGATACTCACAAAAATTATTTATTGTTATAAAGTATGTATAAACATAATATGCCTCTTTCCCGTTTAGGCAGGAGAATACGTAGCTGAAGTGAGCATGGCTAACCTCGTTGAGACTCCCTCTACCGAAAAAATCATAAAGGTGGAAAAGGGAGAAGACCAAAGTGAATTCACTTGGCTTATGGATGTAGATAAGGATACCCAAATATCGGTAAGAATAAGAGCATAAGTTAACAAATAGTCGCTATTACTATTTTGCAAAATTCTTAATTCATAATTTAAAATTTATGAAAATAAGATTCTATAACGCTATACTTATTTTAAAAATTCTTTAAGGAATATAAGAAAACAATGTTTTCGGTACTAAAAACGTACACGAATCAAAAAAGTCTTTCTCCTCGTGGCACATACCATACTTTTTACAACAAATGCATGATATCAGTTGGTTTTCATATGACTATGAAAGGGAGGCTAAAGTTTTACTATTTAGTTCCACTTATAAAAAAAAAACTAAGGCGAAATGGTTTTTTCTTACAATTTGTTAAAAACTTTAAGGAAACCTTTTTTTATAGGCACAATTACAGATTCTTCAACATATTAATGATGAGGATATAATGCAACAGATAACGCTTGAAAATATATGCGATGAGTATGATGACCCAGCGCAAAAAATTCTGCAGGAAATATTGTTAATGAAACTTGCAGGCGTTGACAGTTGTCCAATTAAAAAGGTGACTATGTATTTTTGTAACTACGTATTTCGATGAAATTTCAAGCACTTTTGCATATATTAAGAATTTTCATTTGTTTTTATAGGGTTCAAATGCAGGTTTCAAGTATATAACTTCCATCCCATTTTCTAAGGAATACGCAAAGTGCGGAAAATTTGTAACGAAGTTGGAGATTTTTATGGCTTCTACATTAATTCTCCAAGCGGCATCTGCAGGAAATATAATGGGTAGCAGCTGCTAATAATAATTTTCGGATTTATCCGAATTCTGCATTTTTTAACATTACAAATGGAGTATTCTTATATGTACTGATTTATTGTTTACTAATAAAAAATAAATCTTACTACATATTTTTTTTCTATAAAATTATTTACAAAGATATTGAGGACCTTAATGTTATTAAAAGTTGTTGCTGGATCTAATTTCTATCCTCAAAATTTCATCCCTTTATGTTACTCAGAAATATTATATGTAATTAGATATTTTTGGATTTACGTCTGTGCATAATTTTTTTTATTTCTCATTATTAATGTTATTATTGAAAATAAAAAAAAAGTATAGTTTATTTACCAGATTGTAGAAGATTTCAAAGGACTTCGAGAGCTTATAAAAAATTTGCAGATATTCTTTGAGATTCTATAGGTTTCTAAAGATTTCAAGAAATTTTAAATAAGTTGCGAAGATTTAAAGAGATATTTATTAATGTTATTAAGGCCATTGGACCAAAGTGTTGAATTCAAAATTCCATTCTCCATTTTACTCAATGAAAATTATGGATAAATATTTTTTCGCTCTGTACGCATAATTCTAGTTACAAATTGATTAATTCTACACAGGGAAATAATTACAAATTTAATATTTGTTGAGTAAAATGAAGAAATCGAATTTTTTATTAGAAATTGGCTCCAACACCCTTAAAAGGTGTTGCTGGATCTAATTTCTATCCTCAAAATTCCATCCCTTATGTTACTCATAAACATTATATGTAATTTTTTTTTATTCCTCAAAAAAATTATTGTCAGGGAAGTCAGGGAAATTTCAAGGGAAAAAAATTTGCCAACAAATTCAGCGATGTTTATAAAGCGATGTTAGTAAAATTAAGGGATTAAAACAGATAGTATACTTTTAGTTTAATTTTTAAATTCTGATTTTGGTGTGTAAATTAAAATTTTATTTACTAAATTTAAGTTTTTGACTAAAAATAGAGGAAATATGGTCCATTTTCAAAATGAGGGAAAATAGAGGACGGCTGTAATCCCTGAGAATTTCATGAAATTTGAATATTTCTAAGAAATTTTGGGGAATTCAAAGAATTTTAGTGTATTATAAAGTTTATTGTGAAATAGTAAAAAATTTTAAGATTATGTTGGTTTCGTATTTGAAGACATAGACATTTGTTATATAAAATAGTTGATACAGCAATTTCTTTCCTATCTCTCAGATAAAACAAAACTTGTTAAAAGTTGAAAATATAGATATCGGTTATATAAAATAGTTAATACAACAAATTGGTTCCTATCTCTGAGATAAAAGAAAATCATGTTTAAAGTTCTTACTCCTTGAAATCGCGAAAGACTACTTACGCACAAATAGATTTGCTTAATTATGTAAATAAATTTTTTTAACATTTCCTGCTCACAAATTTTTATTGAAGTGACAAAGACTGATACCTATACTCAATTATTGAATATTTTATATATTTTGAAAGCAGCAAATGCCTTTTATTATAATCGCTTATGAGGAACGCTACCCAATTTTTATCAGCCTTTATAAGAATTTTAATTATTGCTTGAAAATAAACATCAGATAAAAACTTGTTTTTTCGACAACTTTGGTATATATATATATAACACCGAAAATTACTCAGATCTGTACATTGTAAAATAAAAAAATTGTAAATATTGTTAGACTCGTCACGATGTTGAAGTTGTTCGTTTTTCTCGCAATAATCGATTTAAAAATAAATTAACGATTTATAATAAAAACCATATTCCTAACCGATATTTTCCTATTTTAAATAGGAAAATACTAGCGTAATTAGTTTTTTTTTTTTTGCTTATTATATTTTATAAAACAAATTCATTTTTACAAAGTATTTCAACTTTCTTATTGACGCCTCAAAATCGTCGTAATAAAATTTTGCAAAAAATGCCTACGCTACAGAGTCATAGATATTCAGTGATTAGGACACATTTTATTTAATAATTTTATAGATATTCCTTTTGACTTTGTGCACACCGAAAAAATATTACGGGTAACAGCTGCCAATAATAATTTTTCGGATTTATCCGAAATCTACAATTTGTTAACATTGCAAATTTAGTATTATTGCATGTAGTGATTTATTTTTTACTAATAAAAAATAAACCTCACTAGATATTCTTTTCGTGAAAATTATTTACAAAGATATTGAGAACCTTAATGTCTGATATTTTCTAAAAATTGTTCTAATGAATTAAAAGCCAGGTATTTTCATTGTTACTTTTTATTAAAAAATTTATTGTATATTTAAAAAAATGAGTTAAAAATATATCCCACGGTCAAATTATCTCCTATGTCACACTTTTTGTCTATACATTTTCAGATCACATTTTCCACATAATTCATTCGACTATAATTAATTGAACTAAATATCACTAATGATTTCAACTTATGTCCATTAGCTTGTCCTCTAAGAGTTCTATTTCTTTGATCAATTCCATTCTTCGAGATCTATTCAGTGGCTGAAAAAATAGTAAATTTTGTTAAGAGAAATGGATTAAATAAATTACATTAAATTAAATTTTTTAAATATGTGGATTAAATAGATAACAATAAATCGATAGTAATTAAGTATTAACAAATTTTTTACCTTAAATGATCTATTGTCTTTTCGACCGCCTTGACCTTCATCTTCACTATCACTGTGCTCATTATCGCGCTGAATTCTTCGATCTATGCTTACTTGTGGTAACCTTTTATCAAGACATATATCTTCACTGTCACAAGATTTGTCTTCTATCATTGCATCTTCCGGAATATCCTGTACCTGGACACTTGGCACATGAGGTAAACCCCGCAGGTTTTCTAATACTTTCACCCTTAAAGAATAATGAAAAACATAAATAAATATGTGAAATTATTTAAACGTTTTTTAGCTTTTTAATTTTAAGCGCGTTGGAACCTATTACCTATATTATATATCTTTCACGTCCCCTTTCCTGAAACCACGTCATTTCCTCCCTAACAACGCCTATTTATATTAGAACACACCTCATTTCTCCTTTAATACACCTTTTTTGTAATACACTTTAGTGGCCAAGTCGATTTTAATCCAGACACGCCTCTCTACAGTTAATCAACCTCCATTTTCATGAAACGCTACGCCACTATTTATATATATTTTTGCACGTCCCCTTTACTTAAACCACGCCTATTAATCACTAACCACGCCCATTTATATTAGAACACACCTCCCCTCTCTCTGCTAAATTACGCCGTTTTTCTAATATCACATTCTATGTTTCACTAACTACACCCCTTTTTAGTAAGCCACAACTCTTCTTAACTTTACGTAAACCACGCCTACTAATCACTACCCACGCCCATTAATATTATTGCACACCTCTTTCTCCTCTACTACGCCCTTTTTATAATGCCACTTCCAATTCTTCTCTAACCATGCCTATTTATATTAGACCACACCTCCTTTCTCCTTTAATACGCTCTTTATTAATACCACTTTAATGGCCAAGTCGGTTTTAATCCGGGCGCGCCTCTCTACAGTTAATCATCCTCCTTTTCCGTGAAACGCTACGCCACTATTTATATATATTTTTGCACGTCCCCTTTACTTAAACCACGCCTATTAATCACTAACCACGCGCATTTATATTAGAACACACCTCCCCTCTCTCTACTAAATTACGCCGTTTTTCTAATATCACATTCTATGTTTCACTAACTACACCCATTTTCAGTAAGCCACACCTCTTCTTAATTTTACGTAAACCACGCCCATTTATATTAGAACACCCCTCCCCTCACTCTGTTAAATTACGCCCTTTTTGTAATATCACATTCTATGTTTCATTGACTACGCCCCTTTTTAGTCAGCCACACCTCTTCTTAATTAAACGCGCCTATTTATATTAAGACACGCCTATTTTCTCCTTTATCGCGGTCGTTTATAAAGCCACGTCCTTTAATCAAGATTGATTTCTCGATTGAAGGACTGGGGCTTAGTGTCTCTTTTCGAGAAGCAAAATAGTTTTCTTAAAATATGCATTTCATAAAGCTTATTTACTTAGTGTCGTTCAGATATTTATCTGTGTTGTTATTAGGGAACCATCTTGTTGGTTTTATGTGTAGCTTGTAATCAGGAGCGAAGTATTCATAATAATCATTTAACGGAATATCATCACTGATGCTGCGATTCAGGGCGACTGCAGTTTCATATGCCCAGCATCGTGATACATTTCGAATCGTGTAACCACCTCCGCCGAGCATTAGAAGAGGTAGGTTAAACTTTTTCATGAAAGCTACACATTTTCCGTGGCCTTGCGTAGTCAAATTGAAGCAGCCCAATCGGTCTCCTAATAAAAAAAAAATAAAAACTAGAATTTCAGATACAGTAAGGGAGACCAAAGATATTTAGGACGCGGGGCTATCCGGGACAAATATTTACCAGTAAGAGAATCAGCGCCACACTGCAGTACAATTACTGAAGGTTGATAAGATGCCATCACAGCTTCCATCACTGGGTTAAAAATTTTTTCGTAGCTAGCTACAGATATACCTGCCCGTAATGGGACGTTCACCGCATAATATTTTCCCTGAAACGAAAAATAATATTTTAATTAATTTATTTTTTACTATTAATTTAATAATTATTTGTTAGGTTTGTCAAAAATTTGAAGATATTTTATGGAATATCTTGAAATTTTAAGTAAGAATGTGTTAAGGCAATGTATTACTTATCCGATCCCTACCTTGTCGACATTATTTTCTCTGCAAAATTACTTCTAAATTTATTGAAATCTCCAATTGAACATTTCTAAAATTAAATTTAAAGCATTAAGGTATGTTTATCTGGTCCTAGATATTTACATTTATAAAAACAAGTTATTTTGAAACATTTTTTTTTATTTTAATAAAAATTGAGGACTAGATAAACGTACTTTAACATATTTTCCTTAATTTTAAAAATTTTTAATTTGATATCTGAATGATTTTAAAAGTAACGTTACAGAAAAAAATGTCGGTAAGGTAGGGATCGGATGCCTAATATACGGCCTTAATCAAAAATATTTTTGTCAATATTCTTACCGCTTCACAACCAATTTCATCAACTGCACCAGTACCAGGAAAGTATAAATTTCCATATCTGTGGAAGGAAACAGTCATCACTCGATCGGTTAAGTAGAAAGCTTGCTCGACTCCATCGCCATGATGTACATCAATATCCACGTACAATACTCTCTTGTGATATTTGAGCAATTCGATTATGGCCAAAACTATATCGTTCACGTAGCAAAATCCCGAAGCCTGGCTACGTTTTGCATGATGCAAACCACCAGCCCAGTTGATACAGATGTCTGATTTTTGCTTATTGAGTTTGATGGCAGCTGCAATAGAACCACCAGCAGATATCTGCGAAAATTCGTAAATGCCTTCGAACACTGGGCAGTCAACTCCTATGTTAACTGTAGAAATTAATATGAAATATAAATTACATCATTTTAATTATTCTTTATTTTAATTGTTATTAACGAGAGTCTATAATAGTGTAAAATTGATATTGTTTTTTTATTCTACACGATGTTATGCCAATATTTTGTAAAATATTGATTTTCCTGTGTTGCGGAAAAATTTTAAAAAAATAGCTTAGTGGGTAGTGCACCAGACTAGCAATTTGAAGACCTGGGTTCGATTCCCAGCGGAGCTAGAAAAAATTTTTTCTCGTGTAAAATCAATATTTTAAAAAATACTGACATAATGACCAGTAGAACAAAAAAGTAACATCAATTTTATGTATATTGTATATTATGTAATATTCTCCAAGCACTTCAAAGCATTTAAGGATTTATTAATTCTTATTAACAAAAAAAAATGCAAAATATTCTTTCTTATAAATGCGAATATTTAGGACCCGATAAACATACCTTAAGAATTTTATTTTAATTTTAGATATTTTCAATTCGATATAATCTCAAAAAAATGTAGAAATTGCATTGCAGGGAAAAAATATTGGTAAGGTAGGGATCGGATAACTAATGCATGACAATCCTAGCAAAACATAAAATACAATTTTTGCTTACATCTTTCTTGAACACTTCTTGTATAAGAGGATATGTTGAGCGATGTAACTGACTTCAGAAATTTGATATAATCTGGATTGTGAAATTTCTCCAAATCTTCATCAGAAGCTTTCAAAGGACGCTGAAAATATTAACGGAAAATTATTTTTTTCTTTTACAATACAAATAAAAAAATTAAAATAAATTAAAAATTTTATTTTAAAATTTTCTAGTAATTAATAATTTAAACATTATCAACATAATTTTGTTATTAAGTGACAAGGCTACATCGAATTATATGTGATATAATATGTAAAATGAAGAAATCGAATTTTGAGGCTAAAACTTGGGTCCAACACCCTTAAGGCTTAAGGCCATGTACCATTAATCCGATTCCTACTTTACCAACATCTTTTTTACTGTCGGTAACGTAGGAATCGGATAACTGATAAATTGCCTTAATAGACCATTTTCTATGAAAATATCGATATTAGTTACTTACGTAAATTTCCATTTTTTGGAAAAGTCCATAATTTAGTATTAAATTGTGAGCCATTCTTATCCGTTGAGGCTTCATTGGATGTTTCGCGCCGTAATAGAAGTTTCCAACGGCTTCTGCAAAATTTTAAAATCACATATAAAAATAATTTCTTTAATAAACATTTTCCGTAATATTATTTTTTAGTAATTTGAAATGTCGGAAATTTGAATTTTCCGTAATTATTTTTTTGATATTTTTTCACACATTCGGGATTTTAATTTTTCAAGAAAAAGATGTTGTCCCCTTTAATAACTAATAGTTTAAACATTATCTATTTATCTATTTTAAAATTCCATTTAGATAAATGGAATTCCAAATAAATTTTATTTGGGTATAAAAATCAGATGAAACAGAAATATTACTTTCATGACATGAACATGAAATGTACCTAAACATCTCAAGTATATTTCTGAATTTGAATGATTTGCACAAGTATAAATATCTGGAAAATATTTTACTAACTTATCATTATAATAGTAATCATTCTAATATAGATAATTATATCAATGCAAAATAATATAAACATCGAAATTTTCGCTTCTAAATAAAAAATAATTAAATTTATTATAGCAGACATCAATAATAATTCTCCAAATAGAAACATATATTATTAAAAGATAAAATCGGATATTTGTTAAATTATTATGTTATTGTGATATTATGTTATTATATATATTTATATACTTACCATCGTAATAATAGCAGACGTGTTTTTGACTGTGAGGGGAAAAATTCATTTTTTCACCAAACTAAACAAACAAAATACAACAACAAAAACAACACAAAGAATGTTCAAGGACACTAGTCTTAAGATCTTTCTGCCTCGAAAGTCACTAAACTACTAACGTGTATTTAATAAGAAGGAAATGTAGGCAAAAATAATATAAGCAAGGAATCGAACACCGACTGAAGTGATTCAAAAAGTGTGCTACTGAACCAGGAATGTTATTGTTTGGAGGTTGTCTAAAGCATGTCTAAAGCAAAGTCACTGGGTTCCGAACGAGCAGAAGTGAAATTTGAGTAATAAATAATAAATACTGATGGAGCAATTCTTCATCGATTTTAATTTTTTTTTTTTTTTGATAAACTGACAAAGCCGATTTTTTATTTTTTATATAAGGCATAGAGAGTCCCTATAGTAAGACTTAATACACGAAATTTTTTTTTCTTTTTCTAATAGTTCTATGTTTACAGTTTATTCATAAATATTACAAATATATTGCGAACCAATATCCAATAATTCTTTGGAATGTTAAAATTGACGCCTGTTGCATTTTAAAATTGTCCTTATTGATTATCAATTGCTTTTATACTTCAACAGAACAAATTTCAAAATACATAACATTTTTAAATGTTGTCCTTCGTAAGTGGTAGGTATAAAATATAATAACATAATTTTCCTAAGTGTTGACGATTTTCAAGAAAAAATTAAAGAATTATTCTCTTCTGCATTTCTAAAGTGAAGAGTAACGTTTACTGAACGTCCTCTTTGAAAAATTGTCAAAAAACCGGGTTGATTATAAATTAACAGAAAGTAAGAATTAATTTCTAATATTTCATAGCACTTTTCACGAATAGAAATA
This sequence comes from Synergus umbraculus, assembly GCA_900474325.1. Classification (NCBI taxonomy): domain Eukaryota; kingdom Metazoa; phylum Arthropoda; class Insecta; order Hymenoptera; family Cynipidae; genus Synergus; species Synergus umbraculus. The sequence goes on along the minus strand of UCOK01019612.1, from coordinate 14,899 downwards.
TTCAGAAAACGGAGTTTTTTATCAGGAAAGAAACGGAAAAAGTGTACATGTTTATTGACTTTTTAAGTTCGGAATTCAAAAAACAATTATACAAAAAATTACAAGTGTTATCGATTTTCTTGTGATTTTATGCATATTGAATAAAACGATATGAACAGGTCTTACATTCTCAATATTTCATTGCAGAGATATTCGTCTTAATCGAAATGTTCTTCATAAAATTTCATTTTTTGTAGGGACTAAAATAAAATAGAACAATGAAGACAAGTAAGGCATTAATTATTGTCATATACACTACATTCTGCATGCAAAGTATCGTCGTAGCATCAAAATCAAAATGGCTAGATGATTATATAAGATACCTAAAGAATGATCACAAGGAGTATCAAGTAATGCTCCTCTTCCACCAAAATCAAAAGAATGGGCACACTAGGGTTGAAGCCATAATTCTCGAAATTTCGAGAAATGTCCCAACACTGAAACTTAGTTTCGAGGAAGCAACAATAAGAAAATCACAAGAATTGAGCGAACTTCCATCATTCCAGAAACCTCGAGCAACGATCTTCGTCCTTATTCACTTAATAAATAGTGATCCAAACAATATGCATTTTAATGGTCCAATCGAGTTTCTTACCCAACTATCAGAGCCAAGAAGTCGTCCAAAAGTTCTGATTATTCTTCCGCAAGAAGAAGGAAGTTCCACTTACTTAAAATTATTAGAACGCATGTGGTCCAAAAGGTTTTTGGACGTCACCATCATTGAGCTAATTAACACAAAAACAAAAGGAAACTTCTTTAGAATCACATCAAAAGAAACTGCAATAATACATCAGTTCAATCCATTCTCAAAGATCTACTCCAAAGAGCCATACCATCCAAAAATTGTCTGGTTTCCTGAAAAAACACGTAACCTTCACGGAAGTGAAATAAAAGTAGGTATATTCCATATGCCTCCAGAGATTTACATGGAAAAAAATCTCTCTGATCACACGATAAATGTTTTTGGAACCGAAATTCTAATAATAGAAGGTTTCTCGAGAGCAATGAACTTTAAAATTGAATGGGTGACGCCAAAAAAGAAAAACTCATGGGGAATTCCAGCCTGTCCTAGAGCAAACAGCACTGGGCACTTTTACAGACTTATGCACAACGAAATTAATTTCCTTGCCGTGGAAAGTGCAAGATTCGCTTCTTGTGATGAAGTCTTCTACGAATGGACTAGAGGCACTGGATTCCAAAGCGCAGTGATCGTAATACCAATTCTCTCAGACAAATCTCAGATTTCAACTAATTGGAAGCTATTCAATACTCTTGTCGTCCTCGGTTTGTTTTTGATCGTTTGGCTCATTTCCCGGAAATTGTCGTTTGAACGTCAAAACTGGAGTTTGATGCAGATACTAGAAATTATTCTGGGTATGGGGACAGATCATGAACCACGGAACCTAGCTGAACGAATCATCTTTGGTTCGATACTTGTTTCATGTCTGTTGCATTCTTCTGTCATCTACACAGCATTGACGGATGTAAGTCTCAGTGAAATACCGACGGCTAAAATTGAAAGTATCGATGATGTTCTTTCTTCAAATTTACACCCTGTAATAAGTAATACTTTGCACGCTGCATTGTATGAAGGTGTGGAAGGAAGTTCACTTCTCTTACTGGATAAGTCTACCCAAATTACATTGATGAGCTTCACTTGCATGAAACAGTTGGTTACGAACAAGAGTTTGTCTTGCATAACAATGACACCTCAAGCTAAATGGATGGTTGAAACGGAAAGAAAGAGCAATGGGGAACATATCATGCAGACCGTTAAGGAACCAATCAGATCTCTCGCAACTGGATATATGCTTGAATATGCCTCTCCGTATGTTGGACGCTTCGATGAAGTGCTTTCGAGATTCTTCGAGGCAGGAATCACCAGTAAATGGCGTCGCACGACATTTAATGGATCTTCTGTTATTATGCATGCAGAAATACTTGGCTCGGAAAGGGGATCGGAATCATCATTGATATACAAGCAAATGAGTGTTGTACTGATCTGTGGATATTCTTGTGCTTTAATCAGCTTCGCCTGTGAAACACTCGTCTTTTTATTCAGGAAGAGACAACGGGGATTGCAACCCTTTTAAATTATATACTAAATCTTTTAAGATTCGTACACATTTTTTGAAATCCCTCTATAAAATTCACTGACAAACTTTAAAATCTCGTAAAATTACCAACAAATTCTTGAAACTTTACAGTAGCACTTAAAATCTCTTTATGGTATATCCTTTAACTAGCTGTCAAATTGTATCAACTTTTGTACTCATTCAATGAGCACTTTGCTTCCTCATAGAGGAAGCATTAAGTATTCTTTACATCAGCATTAAATTTTGATTACTTGAGAAGTTTTATTCGAAAAATTCATTTTCGAAAATTACAATAAAGCATAACTTTCTTATTTTTTTATAAAATGCATTAATCTGTTAGGTGAATCGATTCGTCTAGACACAAAGAATCTTCATTTTCTTTACATCAGCTTTAAATTTTAATTATTTCAGAAATTATAGTAGAAAAATTACTTTTTTAAAAATGAAATTAGCCATAACTTTCTTATTACTCAATTAAATGCATTCATCATACAGGTCACTCGATTCGTCTCGACATAAAGAATATTCATTTTCCTTACGTCAACTCAAAATTTTGAATATTTGAAAACATAGAGCGAAAAATTAACTTTCAAAATTATAAATAAACATAACTTCATTATTTTTTAATGAAATGCATTAATCATATAGGTCAATCGATTCGTCTCGATGAAAGGAATCTTCATTTTCCTTACATCAGCTTTAAATTTTCAATATTTGAGAAGTTATAGTGGAAAAATGACTTTTACGAAAATTATAAAAGTACATAAAACTTGTAAAATAAAATATATTGTTAAACCATTGTAAGAAATTCAACTAGGTATATAGTGGACTAATTATACAAAATTTCTTCAATTTATCTCTACGCGTTTTCAAGAAATTGCAGGATCGTGACATACACACCAACACACACACACACACACACACACATCCGGACATTTTTTCAGATGATAATATTAGATATATTGTCCTTGAAATATGTTCAAAAAAACCTTTTTTAGGAAACTGGATTTTGTCACCACTACAAAGCTTCCTCGATGAGGATGCAAAATCCATTAAAAGTAATAGAAATCTCATCAAATTCCATGAATCCTTTAAAATTATTATAAATCTCTTAAAATTCCATAAAATTCCTCAAAATTCTCGAAAACCTTTTAAAACATCTTAAAATTCCTACAAACATTTTGAAATCTTAGAAATCTCTAAAATTCGTTGAAATCTTAAAATTCTTAGAAACCTCTTAAAATTCCCTAAAATTTCAATAAATTTAGAATCCCTTGAAATCCCCTACAATTCTTAAAAATCTCTTAAAATTGTATGAATTCCTTTAAAATTTCACGAAATATATTAAAATCCTTTAAAACTCCACGAAATATTTTTAATATCCTATCAATTCCTTTAAATTTCATAAAAATTAATTGAAAATCGTCGAAATCCCTTGAAATTCCTAGAAATATTTTTAAAATCCTAAAATTCCCTTGAAATTCAGAAACCTCTTGCAATTCGCCTCTCTAAAAATGTCTCGAAAATCTCACACATATTATTTAGATTAAGATTTTTCAAATCTGATTGGCTTTGAAATGACTTCCAGTTGTAAGAAGAAAAAAAATAATACGTGTTGGTTTGCTAATGAAAGTAAGTGTTTGTTGTTGTTGACTTTATTGATAAATAATTTTTTAATATGATCCACTTGTATTTACGTAGTTTGACACAATAAATACTTTTAAAAAACATTGTTGATGTCCACTTCATCTAAATATGATTAATATTTATATAATTCAAACACCTTCCACTAATTCTTGCATGGAATACTTTTATTGAACAAAGTTTTTTTTATTTTTTATTTTTAAATATAAACCACAAATTACTTCACACAAAAAGATGATGGTAGCAGATATATTTCCAATCAAAAGTACTACCATGATTTCTTTTCGCAATATTAATGATTCATAGCTTCTCGGTAGACAAGATTCATCGAACACTGTTGAATTATACGGAACAACAATAGTTTTTTCCCATTTCTTAACTATTCCAGATTCTACCAATTTGAGTATAACTTCATCAAAACGTTCTACATATGGAGATCCCGGCTCCATAATGAATCCAGTTATAGATATTCTGATGAATTCGTCAACAATCTTTACAGAAGAAAAACCACATTTTTTAGATTCCTTCGCCATTATCCACCTCGCAGTATCTGATAATGTTATACATGCTATATTTTTATTTTTAACGAGTCGCTCCAAACAAACATTGCTGAATCTTCTAGTTTGTGTAGACTTTTTCAATAATTCATATAAAGGTCCATCGCTTTCCTGAGACAACAACTGGAACAAAGGCTGTGATATTTCAGATTTTAAATTCGACACCAAAACATCTTTAATGGTTTTCATCTTCAGCTGAGGTTCTTTTTTTAAGCTGGCTTCCGAAAATGACGTGTAAATAAAGGTAGAATATAACACACATGACAAAAGCATCGATCCGAAGAGAATTCGTTCAGCTAGTTTTTGTGGTTCTCTAACTGTTGGCATCCCAAGTAAAATTCTTAGTACTTCCATCAATCGCCAGTTTCTTCTTTTAAATGACAATTTTCGGGAAATTATCAATGTTGCTAGGAATAAAATAAAGATGACGATGCTATTAAAGTTTTTCAATGTTATTGACACTTGAGCTGGTTTAATTGGAGCAACTGGTACTGCAATGATTGTTTTGCTTATCCTTGATCCTGTAGACCACTCAAAAAACTTTTCATAGCAAAGACCAAATCTTAACGATAGAACTGAACCAAGAAAATGAAGTTCATTATTCAAAATCCGGTTCATATCGCCAGCAATATTTTTCTTAGTGCAATTAGCACCACCCAAAAAAGACACATTTCGTTGCAAAACCCAGACTATGTTGAAATTCATTTTATTTGATAATTCTTTGGTTAATAAAAGTTCTGTCCCTTTTGTTGGTATGATACTTGTACCATTTCGCTTAACAAAAACGAAAGGAGGATAATCTAATAATCCAACTTTCATCTTGTATCCGTGTAAATTGAGTGTCTTTTTCGGAAACCAGGAAATTTTGTCAGAATAGATGATTTTGTTATAAATATTTGTGAATGGGTTGAATTGATGTATGTTGGCAACTTTTCTTGGTAGTTTGGAAGAATTATTTATTAGATTATTTATTGTAATTGGATTATTTATTGGACTTATTGCTTCGAAAATTTCCAGGATGGTAACATCTAAGAATTGCTTGGTCCACATAAACTGCAACAGTTTCAGATAAGTGAGAGTCTCTTCTTCTTTTGAAAGGATGATCAAACATTTCGAGCGTCTTTTTGCTTTTGCAATTTTGCTAATAAAGTTAATTGGTTGCTCCAGCCGGGAGAGGTTTCGATTATTATTTGATAAATGCATAATAATGATCATTGTACTTTGAGGATTGTTTAGTGATGCTAAATTCCATTCTTCTGCTTTTCTACTTGTTGCTTCTTGAAAACTAATTTTCAGGGCAGGAATTTTACCAACAATTTGGACATTTAGGTCTTTCATTTCATTTCTTTCATAAAACAGCATTACCTGATATTGTTTGATTTCGTTTTCCAAGAAAGTTGTCAAATCTTCCACCCATGTTGTAGCATTTACTTTATTTGGAATCCAGACAATTATGTATAGGCTGATCATTAACACTCTATTTATCATCATTGTTGTTTTTTCCAATTGATGTAATAGTTTCGATGTTCACAAATTCTTAAAATGAAGAATGAGAGTAGCAGTCTTTTTCCATTGACTCTTCGTACACCTATTATATTCTGTGAAAAATTAATTGAGAGTAGAATATTAAAGGAGGAGACAATTATATAAGATTATTTTTATTTGATGAAATAACATAAAAATTTGTACAAACAATGTTTAAAAAAGTGTCTTTAGAATATTTATTACTTACTTATAACAGCCTTCTTAACAGTCTTCTTTAACACATTATATAAATTAATATTTAATTTGTAATATATATTACGTATGTTGCTTCTGCTGAACCTAAAGAAGAATGAGGTGTATGTATAAAAAGGCGCCTTAATATGAATCGATACTAACGAGGATACAAAACTTGTATATGTATAGAATATAAATTAATAAATAAGCATTAAGGGCATGCGATACTTTAACATAAGTTAAAGTGAATAAATTACGTTATTATTATTATTATTAAATTATATCATTTTTGCATTCAGTGTTTGTTGATAAACATAGAAATTAAAACTCTATCAAAAGTTTCTTGTTATTTCTGGTATAATATAATCATGTTATTATATTTTTTTATAGTTTTATTAGTTCCAAACTTTCCATCATATTTATTCTTTTTTTATTTATTTATTTAATTTTTTTTCTTTATTATACATTTATAAAGACATCATGTAATTTACTTTCTTACACTGTACCCTATGGTTAGTGCTATAGGCTCTATAATGATATATGTACGTTCGAGTTTTTACCATAAAAAATAAATTGTGTATTCATACTTCAATCGATATCAGAGGCGAAGGGAAAAACCTACATTAAGATAACGCTAAATCCAATTTTGCGCCACATCAGAGTTTGATTTTATCACAATAATATAATAATTAATTTCAAACAGTTACAAGTGGTTTCAAAATGTTTTCAAATATGCGAAAAATTTCAGAAGATTCGGTGTTCTTTCAAAGTAGTTTTAAAAAATTGAAAAGAATTAGTAGGTACATGTTAATTTTCCCTTTAAGCTTTTCTCGCAATAAATCGCATTTAGCAATATTCAAAGAAAAGTGAAGCAATCATTTTTAATTATATTATTTAAAATTGCCGAAGACGCACTTATGACGGTGTATTATATTTGTGTAAAGTTCTGTGAGAAAGTACAGCTGTGTTCCCATATTTCTCGAATAAAAATTTACCATACATGATTTTTACACCTGCTATCCATTTCCTTTGTTCGTGAAAGGCAGAATTATCGTATGCATAAATTATAAAGATGAATAAAATAATAGCACGAGGGTAACATCAGATCACTTACGCAATTGAACAAAATAAACTCTATGCACGATCTCCATAAAATGGAAAAATACCGCGTGATACTCAATCCCTTGTAAAAGAATCATAAGAAGTTTGTTCGTCAGAAAATAACATTTTTTTAAAATATTATTTCTAGTTTTGTGTCCATATCTAGTTTCTTTTCCTCAACAATAATCAAACAGATTTATTTTGATATTCAATATTTCGGAATTTAAAACCTAAAACTAGATTAATCGGTCAGTTATGTAACATTTAAATATTATTTTATTATCCTTTAAAAAAGAGATGTAATAAACTACATTTTATGTTTCAGGTAGAACAAGAAGAAAATATATAGAAGTACTTAAATGACTGTTTCATTTACTCAAATACCCGTGCAGAAATCTTGATGTGGGCCTAGTAGGGTTCTGGTCAGTTTCCCCTACTTTTGGTGTGGTTCTGGTCAGTAAAACTGGTTAGAACCCGACAAGGGTGTAACGATTGGACTCGTCAATACCCTATATAGGGGAAACTAGTCAGGGCCTTGTCAGTTTTTCTAGTGAATGTCTTTTTAAAAAAACTATAATAGGGTTAAAATTATAAATAAAAATTACTTGCTTTTATGAAAATGTAATTTTATTATATCAAAACATAGCAAAGAACGTAAGAAACAATACAAGGAAATAAATCAATCATATTTATATATTTGCGTTCACAATGAAAAAGAAAACTATTAAAATATTTAAATGGATAATTTAATATTTAAATATAATATTTAAATCTAAATATTTTCAATTTGGAATAATCAGGTGATATTATGTTAGTAATTACGCATAGTCCTATTATGCTGCCCGATTAGCACCTTATTATAGTTTATTTCATTTTATTCAGAATAGAAAAACTGACCAGGGCCTTGTCAGAACCCTATTTTAAATGGGGCAAAATGGGGCAATTTCTGCACGGGTAATATTATTTAATAATTATATAAGAATATAGGTCATGGGAAATTAGAGATTAAAAATTCATGATCAAGTTAAAGGTCAGTTACAGATTTATTTACTTTGTGTACACAAAAAAGGAATGAGAAATATTTCTCTTCAATCGGAGTTTTATGATAAAATACATCTAAATTTTGAAAGCCAATTGAAAACCAATCGCAATACATAATTGCGATTCAGAAAGACGATTGCCAAATCCGCAATCTAAAGGGAAATAATAATGACATAAACAATCAGCTTTTTCTGCTCTAAAAAAATTCGTAAATTCCTTTACATTGAAGATCCAGTAACTTTAGAAAGTACATTTTTCTCCGCAAAGAAATTATTTCTGAGTGAGATTCCAAGAGCATAAATCTCTTCAAAATAAGCTTCCCGGAAATAAGAATTCAAAAAATCGATGAAGACGATTCTCCGCATGATTCATAAGCAATTCGCCAAGAAAAACACAAAATGAGACAAGATTTCCAATCAGCAGAACAAAAAAGAGTTGTATCTTCAGTTTTACAGTTTCGTCGCCACTCCCTTCTGCTCGAACCATTTCTGATGTTCCTTTTGATGAAGAATTCCTTTCCCAGTTTGCGATCAGTCCTGAATCCCAAAAACGCTTCAATATCTTGTCAAAACCTCGAACGTAAGGAGAAGTTGATTCAAATTTAATCGTTTTCAGATGTTTCTGGAAACATTCCTCTAATATCTTGATTTTCTGGCTTCCGTGTTCTCGAATTACCAGCTGAGCCGACGATTCTCTCATCACACAGCTAACATTCTTGTGCTGGAGTAAAGCTTTAATACAATCCAAGTATGATGGAACGAATTCAGTTTTATTCAACAGAGTTCCAAATATCCTTGAATCTCGTGAAATGGTAAGCCAATGATCTTTTTGAAGTTGCACTACAAGATCAGACTTGCCTAGTTGTTTCATGGACTTCATGCCATCCGATGAATCGATGGTCAACTTCATTTCTGTCAAGATCGCGAAGATGGAAAAAGAAAATACCAGAAATGCAAAGAGAATGGAGCAAAAGACGATTCTCTCAGCTGATCTTCTAGGTTCCCGGGGTACCGTGAATCCCAAAATCATTTGCAGTATGTCCAGCGGAGTCCAAACATCGGCATCAAATTTCAAGAGGCAGGTTATTATCCATATGGCTGCAACGAAGAACAAGATGTATAAGTATTTCCCTGAGAATGAAACCCTTATTGTTTCACTTCTCTCAAACGGAACCAAGGGACAATATCGCGTGAAACCTGTGGTTTCACTCTGTTCAGTGAACGTATGAAATTTGGGGTGCCGCACTGCTTGATTGATACAGAACCGAATGGTTTTGTTTATAAGGCCAAGAATTATTCCAGTCGATTCTTTTCGACCCCATCTTTCATTTTGAGTTGAAACGTGTTTAATTTTGAAATTCAGTTTCTTCGAAAAAACTTGGACGAATTGTGCTTCTGGTCCGGTAATCTCAATTGGATATCCAGATGCATTGCGTTTTATGTATACTTGTGGAGGATAATTGATCGATGCGATATTCATCTCGACTCCATTCAAATTTCGCAGCTTGTAGGGGAACAAAGAAGTCTTCTTTGAAAATTTACCCTGGAAGTAAACTTGTGAGAAGGGATTCAAGTAGTGGATCGTAGCTCTGATTCGTTGATGATTGTTGTCCAGATTGTTATCCATATTGTTGTACAGATTATTTACCCTGCTTCGTTTTTCTACAATTTCCAGGATTGTGTAATCTAGAAAGTTTTGGGACCACACTTTTCGAAGCAGCTTTTCGTAGCGAAATCTTCTTTCTTCGATCACGAAGATCATTAAGCACTTTGGCCGAATTTGGTTCTCGGAGACGCCAATCAGAAATTCGGTTAAGTTGGAGACTCTCGAGGTTTTTGTGTTATTCTTCAGAGACTGAATCGAGATGAACAATGTCGTTTCTTCAAGATCTTGATATGATCTGCTTCTTACAAATTTTTGAGCGTTTGTGATAGTTACATTTTCGAAATTGATCGATTCACCTGGAATTCTAGATTCGATGATTTTTATCAATCGATTTTGATTTGCATCTTTGTCGATGATGAGTATTCTCCGAAAAAAGTTTAGTTCTTTAATGTGGCTCTTAAAGTGATCGAGAAACTTATCATTTTGTAATCCATCGACATAAATTATATAAACTAAATATACGAAAATTTTTTCGAGTTTCATTGTTTTTGATTGTTATAAACTTACTGTACAATTCCGTGTTCTTTGTGAATTCATGCGCAGTCAACAGTGAAATATTTTTACAAAAAAAATTGAAACACGCTGAATACAATTGTCGAAGAATTGACTGCAAACTGACGTGGAAAACAAGGAATTCTAGGTCATACCGTTGATGTAAAAGAAGAAGTAAATGCATTTCTAAAAATATATATTAGCTGAAGTGCATCGATTTTCAGTAAGTGAATGCGATATTGTCATTATTAGAAAGGCAACAAATATTTTTATCTCATCAGTTGTAGAATATAGTGAAGGAAAGAAAAATATGGTCGAATTATCGAAATAGTACATCTCAGTAAATCCTGAGAAACAATATGAAAATAAAACGATCTTTTAAAATAAAAACATACATGTGTTCAAATTCATCGCCTAAATAAGCGGAAATAAGCCCTAAAGATGACTCCAAATATTCTGTAAAATCTAATTTTCGATTTAAGAAAAAAAAAGTCCACTCTGGGGATATTTTAGTACTGAAGAATGAACAAAAAATGGACTAGAAAAAGTCAATCATTTCCAAGGAATGATAGTAGAAAACTTCTTTTTTACTTTGGACATCGATTAACAATTGATTTTTTGTTTAAATATACAAAGAACAGAGAAATTTTTTTGTAGATAGTTTCTGAATAGAAAATAAAAAATTGAAGTGAAAAAAGGCATCACGTTTTGAAAAAATGATATTCAAACATTTTTTTTTTTTAAGATAACATTTTTGATTTTCATTTTTTCAAAAATATTTTGCTAAAACGCTGTATTATTTGTTTTTCTTACCAAAAATAACATTTATGGTTCACTTTATAATATTATTAATAATTGGTTATAATGTCGAAATAATAATAATAAATTTTAATTAATATAATAATTAATAATTATTTAATTATTAATTAATTATATTCATCAGTAGTAATGAATTAATTAAAATTAAAGGAAATAGCTGATCATAAAGATCTTTCAATCAAACAAAAAGATAAGAAATAAATAAATCATCCATTTCGAGAATTTTAAAAGATTACATAGGTTGTCAATAATGTAGAAATTATAATTTATAAATTATTATATTTTATATTTTAAAATTTATTTAATTAAGTGTTTATAAGCATTATTGATAATTACACTCCAGTATTATTAATAAATAATTGTATTATTAATTTTTATCTAGATACACCCCCGTGTAAGTTAAAATGCATTATTTATAAGAAAAAATAAAAATAATATTTTTTAGCATTTTAAACTGCGCGCGAATTGTAACCAATCAAATGCCGAGTGCGACGCATGCGCGAAGGGGTACGAATTGAGAACTGAACTCCAACCGAGTTTCCACTCTACATAACGTTTGGAAATTTGTAGTGGAAGTGGACATTTTGGAATTGGACGTTTTAATCAACAGTGAAACATATATTCGTAAAAATTGTTTGATTGAAAAGAACTGTAATTAAAAGTGAATAATAATCGTGAGTTCCGCGATCACAATAAAAAGTGATCATGGAGACAATTTTGGAGCAGCAACGTCGATACCACGAGGAACGAGAGCGTCTAACAGACGCAATGGTAAAAGAAATTCTCTACAAAAAAGCTGGACATCGTGAAGCCGTCAATTCAGAGCACCGGTTAAAAATCCTTCTTGATTATTATACTGAGAGTACAGCTCAAGTTCAGGAACTTTACGAGGACAAAGATGGTCAGAGAAAAGAAGAAGTTCAAGCTCTTTCAGGACCTAATGAGTTTTCAGAATTTTACTCCAGGTTGAAGTCAATCAAAGAATTCTATCGCCGACATCCTAACGAAATTAGCGTTCCCATGTCGGTGGAATTTGAGGAACTCGCGAAAATGAGAGAGAATCCGACTGAGGAACTCGCAAATTTAGTGGAATTCACAGACGAAGAGGGTTATGGAAAATATTTGGATTTGCACGAGTGTTACGAAAAATATATTAATCTCAAAGGTGTCGAGAAACTTGACTATATAACGTATCTTTCAGTTTTTGATCATCTGTTTGACATTCCAAAAGACAGGAAAAATGCGGATTATAGACGTTATGTAGAAGCTTTACTTGAATATTTGAGTGATTTTTTGAACAGAGTGCGACCACTTCACGATATTAATGCCGATCTTGAGGATGCAAATAGGTAACGATCTTTTGTTTATGCTTAAGTTTACTTATTTCATTTTATTTGAAAATTATTTAATATTCTATAAAATATCTTAAAATGTCTTTAACTACCTTCAAAATCTGGTGAAATTCATTTAAATTTCGTAAAATCCAATATAATCTCTTCAAATCCTTTAGAATTTCTGGAAATAGATGTCCTTAAAATTACTTAATATCTCATACAATATGTTAAAGTCGCTTAAAATTACTTAGAATCTCCAAAAATATCATCAAATCCCTTAAAATTATTTAAAACCCATTAAATCTTATGAAATGCATGAAATTCCTTAACATTATTGAAGATCCCATGAAGTCTCATTAAGTCTATTAAAATACCTTAAAAATTGCAGAAGATATAGTTATATAATCCCTTAAAGTTATATATATATTAAATATTAATATATTAAAAATTGATATAAAAAACGCACGAAAAATTTACTATATTTATAGTCGGTTTAATTTCTCAAATAATGATGATTGAAAAGTTCTGAACGTTCAAATGAACGAATTTTTGTATTGATTGTATTTGTATCTACAAAAAGTTTTTAAATATTGATTAATTTACATTGAAAATAATAAAGAATTAAATAAACTTGTAATCCTGATTGTTATTTTTAGTTGGCACAATATTTCTGGATAAAATATAATTAAAAAAAAATATTTCGTTCATTTGAACGTTCGAAACTTTATTCACATAAATAATGTACGCTAACCTTATGTATGTATGTAACTTTACTTACTAGATTAGTTGAATACTAAACTTTTTTGTATTTGTTAACAGGGATTTCGAGAAACACTGGGAAAACAATTCATTCCCAGGATGGCCTAAAGAAGCAGGAAGTGCCTTAACTCATGTAGGAGCACACTTGGAACTTTCAGCTTTTTCTTCGTGGGAGGAATTAGCTTCTTTGGGACTTGACAGACTCAAATCTGCCCTCATGGCTCTCGGGCTTAAATGTGGAGGAACTCTTGAAGAAAGAGCGCAAAGGCTCTTCAGTACAAAAGGAGAAGCTAGTCTCGATCCCGCTTTACTCGCTAAGAAAAAATCGAGGAAGCCTGGAAAGGGAAAAGATGTAGACAAGCAAAAGGAAATCGCAAGACTTGAGGCACATGTAAGTATATACATATAATTTAATATTCTTAAATTTAGATTTAGAAATTATGGACAAAGACAATTTTTTATGTAACTTTTAATTAAGGTAACATGCTTGATTCTCTGTAAATATTTTTATATATTTTCAAATTATATAATGAACTTGAATTTTTTCCAGGTTTACAAGCTTTCAGAATTAGTTTCAACTCAAAGAGTCGCAACAAAAGAAAATGTGCAAAGAAAGCAAGCACGAACAGAAGGAGAGCGAGGAGATTCAGACGGAGACGCGAGTGCAACAGATTCCGAAGACGATGATGACAATGAAGTTCCCTACAATCCCAAAAATCTTCCCCTCGGTTGGGACGGAAAACCGATTCCATATTGGCTGTACAAACTGCACGGTTTGAACATAAGCTACAATTGTGAAATCTGTGGAAATTTCACATATAAAGGACCGAAAGCATTTCAACGACATTTCGCCGAATGGAGACACGCTCATGGAATGCGATGTCTTGGTATACCGAACACGGCCCATTTTGCGAATGTGACGCAAATCGAAGATGCCTTAGCTTTGTGGGAAAAATTAAAGTCACAAAAACAATCCGAGCGATGGCAGCCGGAGCAAGAAGAGGAATTTGAGGATTCGCTAGGCAACGTGGTCAATCGAAAAACTTACGAGGATTTGAAACGACAAGGTCTTTTGTAAAGTTTTATACTTAAATAATAAAAAGTTTTATTATTGTAAATATTATCTTGTATGACATTTTAAACAATTGTATGAATATGATTGTGTGTGTGAATTGAGAAATATGTGTAACGATCAAAATATACATTCAAAATTTAAACATATTGTACCGGTAGTCTCAGTCTTCAGGGATCTTTTGACCTCTGAGTAGCTCTTCAAAGATCTACATCCAACTAAACCTTTATAAGTTGCCAAGGGCGCCAGGTATCTTGCGACATCGCTCAAAAATTTTCTCTAAAATATTCTGAAAAACTAGAACTTAGTCCAGCTAGCTCACTGGAGAGGGTTTTCGTGGGGGCGTAAAACAAATCAGGCCAACATAAGATATGAAAATCAGGTTTATGACAAGAAATGATGAGATGGAAAAATTTACATACATATGTAAATTGATGAAGGATATGAGAAAATAAAATAAATGAAAGAAATGAACAAAAGTATTTTAGTTATATCGATTTGAAACAATTTTAGTTTCCCGGAATAATCAAAATCAATCTGGGAAGAGGATCAATAATGTGG
>UCOK01019611.1:0-56212 GCA_900474325.1 Synergus umbraculus | reverse complement strand
ATACTGGCCTTGAAGTTGGCATGAGTCCGCAGATCCAGTGCTGGTATTTTTTTTATTACTGTACAAAGCCAGTACTAGGTCGATTCTGGACTGCCGATATTGGAATTTGCATTTGATAGAGTACTGACCCAATGGTAAAGTTAGTACTACGCCAGCTATGGCTACCCAATATTGGCACATTACAACTGGCGTGGTACCACGCCAGTTGTAAAAATCGGCTCTACCATGTAATTTCCACTTGGGTTGTTCTCCCAATTCAAACCCTGCCCTAGCGAAAGCTTCGGATAGAAATTTATTCCGAATCAATCCGATTCATTCCGGAATTTGTATCCGAACCAAACAGTTTCATTCCAATCTAATCCGATGGAAGTTTTCTATCCGAATTAATCCAAGGCCCATTCAAAATCTATCCGAACATTTAATCCGACTGAATCCGAATCAATCCGTCAATCCGAATGAGTCAGAATTAATCCGAATGAATCCGATTTATTTCGGTCTATCCGAACCAATCCGAATGAATCCAAAAAATTAAGATTCAGATTCGTTCGGATTGATTCGGATAGACCGGAATAAATCTGATTCATTCGGATTGAAAGTTTGGATTCATTCGGATTGACCGAATTGATTCGGATTCAGTCGGAAAAAATGTTCGGATAGATTTTGAATGGGCTTCGGATTAATTCGGATTGAAAACTTCCGTCGGATTAGATCGGAATGAAACTGTTTAGTTCGGATACAAATTCCGGAATGGTTCGGAAACTTTCGGTTTGGTTCGGAATAAATTTCAATCCGAACCTTCCCCTAGAGTGACGTTACTGCGCAGACGTCACGCAAAGCATCTGATTGGCTGCTTTTGGCGTGCTATAAAATAGTAATAATAATAAGAATTAATAATAATAATGATGACGATGGTTGTGATCTTGATTTTGTAACGTTTTTTGCAGTGGATCAAGTGTTTCGCCTTCAGCACCCTGGCGGAAGGTTCGGATAGAAAAAAATGTATCCTTTTGAATCAATTTCCATTCCGGAATTTGTATCCGAAGCAAACAGTTTAATTCCGATCTAATCCGAAGTCCGATCAAAGATTCCTATCCTAATCAGTCCGAGGTCGATCTAAGGATTCCTATCCGATTTAATCCAAAATGAAAAAGAGGATTCTAATCCGACCTAATCCGAAGTCATCCAAAATTTCTATCCGACTGATTCCGAGGTTAAAGGAAGGATTTCAATCTGAATGAATCCGATCTAATCCGAGATCGAAGCACGATTCCAATCTAAAGTGAAGGATGCTGTTCACTGACATATTTGCACTTACAATTTTAAATATAAATTTTATTTTTAAGTGATTAGTCAGAACTTTTTCGGATTCATTCGGATTGGAAAGGATAGAAATTAAGTTCGGATTCATTCGGATTAAAGCTACGGATTAGAAAGGATTGAAAGTAGTTCGAATTGATTTCGGATTAATTAGAATTGAGGGCACGGATTGAAAAGGATTGAACGGTAACTTCAGTTTAGAACTACGGATAGAAAAGGATTAAAATTCGTTCGGATTGATTTCGGATTGGGATAACGGATTGAAAAGTGTGTACGGATTGAATATCGGATTAATTCGGACTGAAATTTTTGTTGGTTACGGATTGAAAATATTTCGGAAGTTTCTCGGATTCATTCGGATTAAACGGTAACTTGAGTTTGGAACTACGGATAGAAAAGGATTAAAATTCGTTCGGATTGATTTCGGATTGGGATAACGGATTGAATATCGGATTAATTCGGACTGAAATTTTTGTTGTTAACGGATTGAAAAGGATTGAAAGTATTTCGGAATTTTCTCGGATTCATTCGGATTGTAAATCGGATTGAAACTTTGTTCGGATTAGAATCAGATTCATTCGGTTTGATATTGGGATAATGGATTGAAAAGTGTGTACGGATTGAATATCGTATTAATTCGGACTGAAATTTTTGTTTACGGATTGAAAAGGATTGAAAGTATTTCGGAATTTTCTCGGATTCATTCGGATTGTAAATCGGATTGAAACTTTGTTCGGATTAGAATCAGATTCATTCGGTTTGATATTGGGATAATGGATTGAAAAGTGTGTACGGATTGAATATCGGATTAATTCGGACTGAAATTTTTGTTGTTTACGGATTGAAAGTATTTCGGAAGTTTCTCAGATTCATTCGGATTGAACGGTAACTTCAGTTTGGAGCTACGGATAGAAAAAGATTAAAATTCGTTCGGATTGATTTCGGATTAGTGCGGATTAGGATAACGAATTGAAAAGTGTGTACGGATTGAATATCGGATTAATTAGGACTGAAATTTTTGTTGTTAACGGATTGAAAAGGATTGAAAGTATTTCGGAATTTTCTCGGATTCATTCGGATTGAAAAGGATTGAAACTTTGTTCGAATTAGAATCGGATTCATTCGGTTTGGTATCGCATTCATTCGGTTTAAAGTCGGATTCAACTTTGTAGAAACTGACGAATTGGAAAGGATTACAAAATCTTTTTTGATGAGGCTCGCATTCATTCGGATTGACCGTTCGGATTGAAATGTGAGATCGGTTTAGTTTCGGATTTAATCGGATTAGACGATCAGATTGAAAAGTGTGTTTGGATTCATTTGGATTGGAAGCACGGATTAAAAAGAGTATTCTGATAGATTTCGGATTCATTCGGATTAGGGGCTACGGATTAAAAATGATTAAAAGGTAAGCTTCGAATTCATTCGAATTGAATTTGGAGTTGAGACACAGATTAAAAACGATTAAAAAGGATTGAAAACATCCCTCGGATTAGATCGGAAAGAAACTGTTTGGTTCGGACACAAATTCCGGAATGATTCGGAAATTTTCGGATTGGTTCGGAATGAATTTCAATCCAAACCTTCCGCCAGGGCAAATTCTGCTCGTTTCTCTTTTGCAAGAAATATTTCTTTAGATTGAGACACATTGTCCTTGGAAGCTTTCTCTACCTTTTTTATTTTTGAATACTTGCGCTTATTTGCAGCGAGTTTGCTTATATATGCTGGAAGTTGCTTTTGTCCAACGAGAGGGAATTTTTCATTTACCCAGTCTGTGGAAAAATTCAGAAAAAATTAATTAACTTTTCTTAAGAAAAAGTAATTTAAACATAAAAATTTGGAATTTACCTAGTACTAGTAATCTATTAAATAATTTGAAATCTATTGATGGTCGGGTTGTTCTTTTTTCAGTACTGGAATAATTAATTATACTGGATTACATAGATTAGCAGGAATGTCTCACGCACCAAGGTTTTCTAGCTATTATGTTTTTCTGCCATGGCGATATATGATTTTGAATTTAAATCACTATAGTACAAGATTCAAGAAGATCGGTCTTCAGTTTTCCTAAGCCTTGTTATTGCCCCAATAAAATAGATGCTAAGTATTGAAAATGCATTCTATTTGCAAACAGCAACTGCAGAAGAAGCAGTTTTCTAAAATATTTTTGTTTTTTGTTTTCTTTTTACTCCCTCTTTTGCTATTAGTTATTTTGAAAATATAAACTTTATAAAGATCAAACTTCTACTTATATGTATGTATATTATTGCTCTAATACTTATGATTAATAATAAAATTGAGTAACTTTCTATAAAATTTTATAGATCATTGTTATTATATTATTTCCTCTATTTGTTATATTAAAGAAGAGACATTATGAAGGGTCTAAATATAAGATCTTGAAACCGAAATGCATGTTCTTTCTAGGATAGGAGAAGATTTAAAGTAGATTATGTATACGCAAAGTAGAATGAAAATATCTGAAAATATCTTTGGAATCGGACTAAAAGTTTACCTACAGCCACGTTTTTCTTTTGCATCTATCTTTTTAAAAAAAAGCCACAAAGTTTACCTAAAGAATTTGTAACACTAAAATTTCAATTGAAAAGGGACAAAAGGCTCTAAATGGAAAACCACTTATCAGTCAATCTGCAACCCATTCCTACAAAAAGTCTCTCCGCATACTTCTTTTTTTTTAAATCCCTAGGGCTAAATAACCCTGGAATGAAATTAATTTCGGAACAGTAAAGTCGAGCCAGAAAGTATTCTCAGCAAATGAGACATCAAAAAAATACAGCAGGTGTAAAAACTTCCCCGAAAAGAACCGTGAAAACTCACTCTCGCCTTCCAAGAGGACGGGTACAACTAAAAACAAAGAGTGGTCACATTAGGGTGGGGGTCTCTCGGGGGCAGATTGTAAATAATTAAGGAGGTGCACCAAAAACAAATATATCGTTTCGCACAGTATGATAGATGATGTTGCTTATTTAGCTTAGGGATCGTTGGAGGAAGTTGCGGGTGGGTTAAGAGGTGGAAAGAGAGTGTGGGGTGGGGGGCTTTTGGGAACTAGAGGCGTGAGGGGTATAAGAGGGTTCAAGGGCGTGCTGCAGGTTTTTGAAGGCAAGAAGGCGAAGCAATTAGGAAACGCAGCAGGGTGCCAAATCTCGGCCCTTCTCCCTCCTTTCAGTACCAATATGTTGGGCCAACTTCTCTTTTGCTGGGTCCGAAAGACAAGGGAAGCGCATAACTTTCACCCTTCTGTGTTGCTTAGTGCTTGGTCACTCTTACTTTTGTCTTATCAAGTCACTGAGCTGTGAGAATTCAATTTGAGGTCTACATCCTTAATGTCGAGATTAGTTACTTTCAAGAATTTCTGATCGTGTCAGAGATAAGTCTAAGCTTTTAAACGCTCGTGGCTTAGAACAACGCACGCGTCATCATTTAGGTGTGGAATTTGAGATTGGGAAGATGTTCAAGGAGAGAGGTTTTTTTTCCACCGTTTGCTGATCAGTTTTGTGAAAATATTTTCGACATCTACGGCTATATTTGATTGTCATAACGTCCGTCCAGGTCGTGAAGTCTACCATCTGTAAAATGAAAAAAAAAATTGAAGAACCAAAACTATGACAAAACGATACTTAATTATCTAAACTTGACCCTCTCATGATAATCAAACTGGATAGTCAAACTAACCACCTAAATTTTGAAAATCTAACTTTGATTGCTCAGTTTTCTCCGTGCATGTGGAAAATACTGAACCCTCGATTTTGGTGAAAGTCGACTTTTCTGGAGAAAAATGGCGAGTGCAGCTGAAATTGCTGGAGAAATCACGAAGCCCGGAAGCGTCGCGAGGATCGTGAGAGAATATTTGAGGCCAGTTTCGCAAATATTTGCGATCTCGCGACTTGAAATTAAGTCGAGCGAGACTAGGACGGAAGATCGCTCTTGAAATTCCGCGATATCAGCCACCGTGGATGACTCGGTATCCACTGCCGATCCATCCTCGGATCCATTCGCAGTGAGGCCGATGGTCAATTTATCGCTGTTGAGGAATCGTCAAATCGGTCGGTCGTGATTTTTCCACGCTCTCGGTCGTGCCTCACTGAAACTTGGCAATGCGCAAATCGCAGCCCAAATTGGCGAGGAACGAACCTCTGTACGAAATAAGTCCCCAGGGGACGCATGCTCTCAGGAAAAGGCTCGTTTTGCTCAGCAAACCAAGTTTCGTCGACTGCTCGAAAACGTTTTTCGATAATGACGGGTTTGCTCAGACCAGGTCGATTATCCTCTGCATGAAAAGTGAGAGACATTTCTCAAATTGTTTAAAAATACTTTAAACTTTCAACCTAGGTTGGAACTTCATCTTTTATTGGTAAACAAAAAAAAAGGGACAGGTCCAATAATTTTCTGCAATAATTTCCCCGAGGATGTGTCTATCCTAATCCGTCCCTTCACCCCTGGGACCTCAAGCCATAAGACAGACGCCCCGGAGAGTGACCGGTCCAAGAGAAATTTTGGAAAACAATTGAAAACAATCGCTCGTAGGCGGGTACGCTGCGGGTTACGGTTAAACGATATTTCACCCGGCGCCTGACACCCAAGTCTTAAATTAAAAGGATCTAGAAGGAATTGGCTAGCAGAAGGAATTTAAGGACGAAGAAAAATTGGTCTCTTATTTTAGAATTTGGACTTCAGCTCTTCTAGAAAAATTTACTTAGCGACAAGAAGTCAAGAACAAACTTATGTTGAATTTGAATTTAGACGTATTAAGGGGGGGGGGGGGGTATACTTAATTCGTTAAAAAAAAAAGGGTCATTTTCAATAATTTTTCTACTCGCTTCTGTCTCCCGAAGTGTCTCGAGCAAAAGACGTTTTGCGGTGGACAGCATATCTCAGCACTGGATTATCTGAAACAAACAAATCAAATTTTTTTCATTAGATAATCATTTTTCGCAGGTAATCAGGCGAGGATTTTTTTTTAATTCGAATTTTGAATTTTTCTTGACATTTTGAAATCAAAACAGCGATTTTTGCAAAAAAATTCGCACAATTTGTTATTACAAAATTAATAATTATTAACAAACAAAAAAATCCTCGCTACATTACCTAGCAAATTATACGTAGAAAATGTGTACCAAATTTGAAAAGGATCGGTTTATTAGTGGTTTCGAGAAAAACGCGTTTAAAGTTTTTTGTATTGAAAAATTCTAATAACACGTCAGTAAGCAAGTTTTTTTTTAATATACTTACATAATTTAATATACTTTAATATACTTACTTAATATACTTACACTGACGCATACTGAAGAAAAAGCACGAATCGCGGCGCCGGTATAACTAGCAATGTCCTAGACGGCACCAAGCCGAGCGGAGCACTCTTCAGTTAATTTTGCTTTAATTTGCTTCAAATTTGGACACAATAATCTTGAAAGGATGTACATTCAGATAAGCCATTAAAAAAAATGAAAAAAAAAAAATTAAATAGTATACCCCCCCCTTAAGGGAGATTATTGGATCACGAATGAGGATGGGACTGACGTAAGTTACGCCACTGGAGTGGAAGGGCAGAAAAGAAAATAAAGGAGAGGTGCACGAGACTCAGGTAGATGCTAATAGGCTCCATTGTTTTTTTCCCATCTTTTCACTATCTTTCACTCGTTCTCTTTTTTCCTTTTTCTTTTCTTCTATCGTTTACCTCTGTTTTCATCCCTATGAAACCAACTCACCATTGTTCTTGCGCCACAGTTATCTCATCAGTTAACATTGTTCACGCATTAGATCGCACTTGTTTCGAACTCAAGGGGAACCCGTGCCACGTGAGTCCGCGAAACGTGAAATCACAGGCAGCCGATCTCCGCTTAGGAAACGAGAATCTCCGCAAGTAGATATTTACAACACGACCTTGGTATGCACGAGATAGAAACACTAAAAAAGAGCAGGGCATGATTTATTTGAATAAAGTGAAATCATTTTCTTTAAAAGGGATCACATTTTTCAATTATTGTCCTATAAAACTACACTGCGCATTTAAAATCACTATAGAAGGCTACTGCGCAGCCATACAGTTATCTAAATACAGAGGCAGATGCGCAGTAGCTTTTTTCGACATCTAAGGCTGCGCAGTAGTTCTAAATTCTATCTCTGCAAATGAACTAGTCGAAAGTCGCGAAAATCTCGTCAGTGAGAGGATAATTAATTTCAGAAGATCATTTACGAGATTAGAAATTTGCTGATGAACCCCTCTGACCCTGAAACACTGTTAATATGGATCGGACTCGAATTCCGAGTTACGAATACCATGGATACCAGGTCCGAGGAATGTCCGTGATGGTATTCGAACCGATCCCGAAATTGGCCCCACCAGATAATGACTAGGAAGTGCGGAGGCGTGGTAATGAGGGCCCGATCATGGGCCTTTGCCTCTGGCTCCTATATCTCGACGGTTGAGTTGGCTACCTTCATATATGCTACATAGTTTATTGTATACTACAGAGGCGAGCACGTATCGACTATCTATCTAGAATGAGTCCCAGTCTTCGGGCCTTCTTCTTTTTCGAAGCCTATAGCTATGTTATGCTGGGTGATAAATTACGGTCCAGATATCGGCACCTCCTCCTGTCGGTTCGCCAATGCCTCCCTTTATTTCTTCAGAGACATCCTTTATTTCTCCCTTCGTCATCGTCAACGAGATGATACCAAACACGTACTGTAATTGTTCTATAACAAATATGAATAATTGAATATATATGTTTCAGGCTTCCAATTTTTAAATTTTTTCCAGGTGTTAATACTTTTGTATTTAGATACATAATATTTGGGCTTATAATATACCGTGAATATACCGAGAGACAAATATGACTTCTAATCCCTATCGAGCCATTAATATCTACCTGGAAAATGATATTCCAAAATATGTCCTTTGAATATTTCTAAGGGGGCTGGATAGTTAGGCGCCTCGTTAAGGCAGACTCACCCGGTTTACCTAACGAGACAGATCCGCCCCTCAAGAATTGTCCACACCCCCGCATCAATTTTAGGTAACGATAAATCGTGTCAAAAAATTTCTTCCTCTCTATTTCGAGCAAAAAAAAAAAAGGAATAGAAAAAATTCCTCTAAATCAACCGATGATCGAACGTTTAGTGAGGCATGAGGTGGTTCGACCCCTAGAAAAATTCGGTCGACAGAGATTGATTAATGAATCCGGGAAGAACATTACAGACACGCGATCGTTAGGGATTCCACATAATAGTACTCTTATCGACAGATTATTATTTAATTATTACTCTCAAATATTCATGCTGAGAGAATAAACACGGAAATTGCAAAGTGAAGGAGGATAATTATAGTTTTTTTTCCCTTCTTTTTTTTTTTTTTGAAAAATGTATATATGACCTATACTTGGTTTGAAAAATTATATGAATCCTGGCATGCTGTTATTAAGTTTTGCCCTAAAGAGAATTAATTTTAGAATTTAATCTAAACAGTATTTCAATTTACGTTGCATTTTTTTAAAAATAATATTGATAATATAATCCTATACTCAGCTATAATTATAAAAAAAATTTGTTTAAATATTTTTACTGTATAAAATATCTATACTGTAAGATAAAATACGAGAAATACAAATTTGACGTATTTTCCGTATTTAAAAATTCTTGAAAAGTTAGATTTAAATATAAGAAAGAAATTTGAGATATTTGTGAATTCTCCTAGCGGCGTTTTTTGGAAGCCAATGGGAGAATCGACAAAGTAGAAAAGTGTACCTTCCGTGGTGTACCTTCAGCCGCCTGAAGTACGTCAACGTCGGTAAGTCAGGTAACGTAAGATAATTTAAAAAAATATAATAAAATCTAGTTTTGAAAATCTGCAAGCTTTGGTGAAGAAAATGAGAAGATTCTAAAATTTATGAAATATATATTCAAATAAAATAAACATTTTTGCGTATAAATTTCATTTACCCCCAACTGGAATCGTAGAAATCTACTTTTAAGCTTTACCTTCTGGAGGAAAGAATCTAGAACCTAAACTGTGCGATCAATAAAATTAAATTAAAAAAAAAAATTAGGTAATTTTGAATTTAAAATCTTGAAAATTAAATATTTATGATTAAACAACTAGATACAGGTAGTTTTAAATATTTTAAAGTTTAAGGTATGTTTATCTGGTCCCAAATATTTAAATTTAAGTGTTAATGAAAATTCTGCAATTAAAACTTTCAACAATTTACCAATATCAAATTAATAGCATTTGAAATTGAGAATTTTGTAACTTTACGCATTTGAGAATTCGAATAATTACAAAATAAAATAAAATAGTTTTAAAAATAGATACAAAATAAAGATCAATTTAAAAAGTGCTTTAGTTACAAGGAACACTTCTATTTCTGTAAATCGGTTAGGAACACGAAAATGTTAAAAGTTCAGAATAAAATACATGACATTCTGAATTCAGTTCCAGAAATATCGACGAGAATCTCTTGTTTTGTTTCTATGACTACCAATCATGTTCGCCATTCAGGTATAAAGTGAAACAATACATTTCTCTCCATGTGACCTGTTTGTTTTTCATCCTTCGCTATTTTGACAGCTCCCAAGTCAATATTTACAAAAAATTCTGAAAATCCCATAATCAAGTAATAATTAATTAAACTCTCTAATTAAAAGAAAATCCTTTCAAAGATTTTCATAACGATATGAAAATAATTAAATATTTCTTTTAGCCATTTTAGTTTAAAGTGAATTTAAAAGTTACCTTTAGGTGACAAAAAGTGCAAAAATGGCTACGAAAACTCAGCAGTGCCAAATGTGCAATCGAGGATTACGATCTTTTAATATTCCTACAATGTCAGACAGAAAAGAAACTTACACCATCGTCAAAAATCAACAGGCGTTCCTACAATTCCACAAAAGATATCGAAATCCACCTCTGTGAGTTTTATTTTATAAATGATAAACATATTCTTTTTAATTAATTTAAAAATTATTAATCTATCTGTAAGAAAA
Organism: Synergus umbraculus; assembly: GCA_900474325.1. Taxonomy (NCBI): domain Eukaryota; kingdom Metazoa; phylum Arthropoda; class Insecta; order Hymenoptera; family Cynipidae; genus Synergus; species Synergus umbraculus. The sequence continues at coordinate 45,892 of UCOK01019611.1, read as the reverse complement.
ATTGGAAATGACCTAGAAAAATAGAAAGACTTCGACAAACCTTGTTGTATTATAGATTTTAAAAGATAGGGATCGAAATTCTTCGAGAAAAGGAAGACATCTAAAATTCATAATCAAAGAGAATATCGCGTGGCTAACTTTCTCACTTGTTATTTAACTTGTCAGAAATTCAACGAAGCAGATTGTATGAAAAGCATTTTCTCAACCAGGACTCAAATCGATTTCCACTTCCCCTTTGCAATTTTTAGCATTTGCGCTATAGAACTATTTTTATAATAGGTATTGTGCAAAAGCAAAGTCATTGGACAACAATTTTGTTCAATATTCTACTATAGGAAAAGTTCAGCTAAAAAAGAATATTAAAACTTCCCTTTGTTACTTCACTTCTTTGACATCAATTTCTGATCTTCTCTATAATCAGAAATCATCAGCACTATAAATATGATAAACGCCCGAAGTGTCATACTCTTAAGGGAAAAATAATGGCAAAAGTTGTAAAAACTAGATGCATCGATAATGAACTGACCACCTGCAGAGTGACCAAAGGCTATAAGCTACTCCACAATATACTACGGTAGTTGGCAGAAGGGAATGACCGGCGAACAGCGATTTTATCGTCTCTTTATTCTTCAGCAACCCCTGTGTGCAAGAATACGAATAGATTAGTAAAGTGAAGTACAATTCTTAGTCACGAAACTCGAATCAACATTGATTATCATTATTTATGTAAAAAATTAGATCGAACCAGTTTCAATAAACAACCCTTAAACATTCACTAAAGAAAACAACACAATTTTAATAACCATAGTATTTTTCAATTTGTGCCACAAACTAAATTGAGAGGAAAAAGCAAACTTTTTACTGGCACTCAAAAGCGTTTAGAATTTTAACGAAATGAGTACTTGGAATCGACTTTGCTTGCTGTCGCTAAAACCGTCAGATTGTTTTGTGAAACGACAAGGCAAAGAAATAAATAGTTTTGCGTACACGCGATCTTCCCACTTGGTTTACTATTTCTCAAGGAATACTGCATATACGTATATATACTTGGGTATATTTAACCAAATGAGATACGAGAATGATTTCGCGAGGAACGAGAACCCAACTCTCAAAATTAACGGTGTGATGTAACACGTTAGTGGAACAAGTCCCTACTTATTATATTAGAGTTGAACTTATAAAGGCAAACGGAAACAGACATATCACAATATGCTTTATGCTACTGCAGTAGAACAACGCATTTGATGAAATTTATTACAATGAAAGCTTTTAGTGTCATTTCATATTCCAAGGAAAATGTACTCTATATAAAGCACTCATGATTTCAGTTGTTTTTTATGCTTAACAAACGGGATTAAAATCCTTGTTGGAAGTAAAAAAATAGAAAAGAATAGAAAAGGATAGAGATTTTCTATCCCTCCCAAGCGTATACTTTGCTATCTTTTTCTATCTTTATGTGTATCCATCGTTTTTACTAGGCTCTATATTTTCCTATCCCTTTCTATCCATCCCAAAAATTAGAATCTCTTCTATCCATTTTCTCTATCTTTTTCTATCATTCAGTCTATCTCTTCCTTCCATAAAAAATTTGAATAATTTTTTATCTCCCATTTTCAATCTTTTTCTATCCCTAGTTTTAAACTTATTACTTTAAACTTACTTTTACTAATTAACTTTGAAATTGCATTATAATATTTTAAGTTGTGTTGGAAAAACCAGTATCACTCAACCAAAAAAGCTCTATCCCAATCTATCCCTTGTTTATTCAATTCTATCTTTTTCAATCTCTTTATTAAATCTATAACTTATATCTTTAATCTCATCATTGATTTCTCGTCTATACCTCTCTATCCCTTTCAATCTCTTTGTCAGTATGATCACTAACCTATATTGAAATGGATAGACTACCCTGGCGGAAGATTCGGATTGAAATTCATTCCCAACCAATCCGAAAATTTCCGAATCATTCCGGAATTTGTGTCCGAACCAAACAGTTTCATTCCGATCTAATCCGAGGGATGTTTTCAATCCTTTTTAATCTTTTTTAATCTGTGTCTCAACTCCAAATTCAATCCGAATGAATCCGAAGCTTACCTTTTAATCATTTTTAATCCGTGACCCCTAATCCGAATGAATCCGAAATCTATCCGAATACACTTTTTAATCCGTGCTCTCAATCCAAATGAATCCGAACACACTTTTCAATCCGTACGTCTAATCCGATTGAATCCGAAACTAAACCGATCTCACATTTCAATCCGAACGGTCAATCCGAATGAATGCGAGCCTCATCAAAAAAGATTTTTTAATACTTTTTAATCCTTTCCAATCCGTCAGTCTCTACAAAGTTGAATCCGAATGAATCCGATAAAATTCCGAAATACTTTCGATCCTTTTCAATCCGTAACCAACAAAAATTTCAGTCCGTATTAATCCGATATTCAATCGGTACACACTTTTCAATCCGTCATCCCAATCCGAATTAATCCGAAATCAATCCGAACGAATTTTAATCCTTTTCAATCCGTGCCATCAATCCTAATTAATCCGGAATCAATGCGAACTACTTTCATCAATCCTTTCTAATCCGTAGCTTTATTCCGAATGAATCCGAAATCAATCCGAACTTCTTTTCTATCCTTTCCAATCCGAATAAATACGAAAAAGTTGTGACTAATCACTTAAAAATAAAATTTATATTTAAAAAAATGTAAGTGCACATATTATCGAAATCTTTAATAAAGAGTCTTGTTCTAATTCTCGAAAACAATTGGTCAAACGAAATATACCCTGGTGGAAGGTTCGGATTGAAATTAATTCCGAATCAATCCGAAAATTTCCGAATCATTCCGGAATTTGTGTCCGAACCAAACAGTTTCATTCCGATCTAATCCGAGGGATTTTTCAATCCTTTTTAATCCTTTTTAATCTGTATCTCAACTCCAAATTCAATCAGAATCAATCCGAAATCTATCCGAATACACTTTTTAATCCGTGCTTCCAATCCAAATGAATCCGAACACACTTTTCAATCCGTTCGTCTAATCCGATTGAATCCGAAACTAAACCGATCTCAAATTTCAATCCGAACGGTCAATCCGAATGAATGCGAGCCTCATCAAAAAAGATTTTTTAATCCTTTTTAATCCTTTCCAATCCGTCAGTCTCTACAAAGTTGAATCCGAATGAATCCGACTTTAAACCGATACCAAACCGAATGAATCCGATTCTAATCCGAACAAAGTTTCAATCCTTTTCAATCCGAAAGAAATCCGAAAGAATTTTATTTCTTTTCTATCCGTAGTTCTAAACTGAAGTTACCGTTCAATCTTTTTCAATCCGTGCCCTCAATCCTAATTAATCCGAAATCAATCCGAACTACTTTCAATCCTTTCTAATCCGTATCTTTAATCCGAATGAATCCGAAACCAATCCTAACTAACCAACCTATCCTTTCCAATCCGAATGAATCTGAAAAAGTTGTGACTAATCACTTAAAAATAAAATTTATATTTAAAAAAATGTAAGTGCAAATATGTCACTAAACAGCATCCTTCACTTTAGATTCGAATCCTTGCTTCGATCTCGGATTAGATCGGATTCATTCGAATTGAAATCCTTTCTTCAACCTCGGATTAGATCTGATTCATTCGGATTGAAATCCTTTCTTGGACTTCGGACTAGATCGGTTTCATTCGAATTAAAATTCTTCCTTTAACCTCGGATTCAGTCGGATAGAAATTTTGGATGACTTCGGATTCAGACGGATAGAAATCGAAGATAGACCTCGGATTAGGTCGGATTAGAATTCTCTTTTTCATTTCGGATTAAATCGGATAGGAATCCTTAGATCGACCTCGGATTGATTAGGATAGGAATCTTTGATCGGACTTCAGATTAGATCGGAATGAAACTGTTTGCTTCGGATACAAATTCCGGCATGAAATTGATTCAAAAGGATACATTTTTTTCTATCCGAACCTTCCGCCAGGGCCAGTATTACGCATCCAATAAAGCTCTATCCTAATCTACCCCTAATTTATTCAACTCTATCTTTTTCAATCTCTTCGTTAAATCTATAACTTATATCTTTAATCTCCTCATTGATTTCTCGTCTATACCTCTCTATCCCTTTCAATCCCTTTGTCAGTAAGATCACTAACCTATATTGAAATGGATAGACTAGTAGATTGTAAAAAGAGTATAAAAGGATTGAGATGACTATTAGATTAAGACGAATAAATTAAGGATACACATGGATAGAAATGTAGTGATTGAAAAGGATACATTTGGTAATACCCTCCAAGAGAGATAGGAAAGGATTGAAAAGACTATTCGAGGATAGAAATGGATAAACTGGTAAAGATTGAAATGGATACACTTGATAGAGATTGAGAAGGATTGAAATTATTGTACGTGGATAGATTTGGATATAAAGGTATGGATTGGAAATTATAGGCTTCCTAGTAGATTGTAAAAAGAGTATAAAAGGATTGAGATGACTATTAGATTAAGACGAATAAATTAAGGATACACATGGATAGAAATGTAGTGATTTAAAAGGATAGACTGGGTAATACATTTCAAGAGAGATAGATAGGGATTGAAATTTTTATACGTGGATTGATCTGAATATAACGTTATGAATTGAAAAGGATTGAGATGATGAGATGAAGGATAGACACGGATAGCATTGTAGTGATTGAACAGGATAGACTAGGTAATAAATTTCAAGAGAAATAGAGAAGGATTAAAATTATTATACGTGAATATAAATGTATGAGTTGGAAAAGATAGGTTTTCTAGTAGATTTTTAAAAGGATAAAAAAGGATTTGGATGAATAGATTAAGGATAGACATGGATAAAAATGTAGTGATTGAAAAGGATAGGCTTGTTAATATACTTAAAGAGAAATAGGGACGGATTGAACAGACGATAAAAGGATAAAAATAGATAGGAATGGTAAAAATTGAAATGGTAATATTATTGGTAGTATACTTCAAGAGAAATAGAGAAGGATTGAAATTATTATACGTGGATAGATATGGATATAAAGGCATGGATTGAAAAGGATAGAAAAGGATTGAGATGATTAGATTAAGAATAGAGACGGATAGAAATGTAGTGATTGAAAAGAATACACTTGGTAATAATACACTTCAAGAGGGATAGAAAAGGATTGAAAAGACTATACAAGGATAGATAGGGATAGGAATGGTAAAAATTGAAATGGATTGACTTGGTAGTATACTTCAAGAGAGATACAAAAAGATTGAAATAATTATACAAGTCTAGATATGGATAAATTAGTAGAGATTGAAAAGGATAAGCGTTTAAGAGAGATAAGTAAGCATTCAAATGATTAGACCAAGGAATTAAAAATGATAGACGCTGCAATATATTGCGAAATGGATAGAAAAAGATTAGTGTGGATAAGCGAAGAATAAAGAAAGATTGGCGTGGATAGATGGAGGATAGGAAATTATTGGCTCAGATAGACGAATGATACAGAAAGATAGAAATATTTAGATTCAAAAGGAATGAGATTATTATAGATTAAAAAAGAGATAGAAATAGATTGGCGTGGATAAGGATAGATACAATTGGATTCATTTTTCCTTTCTATTTCAATCCTGAAGATTGAAAAAGATTCAAAAAGATAAACTTTCTATCTTTTTACTTCCAACAGAGATTCTACATTTCACTCCCTAGGGACTAAAAAGTACTTTTAGTCTCCAGGGAGTAAAAGTATAACTTTAGTTTCGTTACTTTAGAAAACTTTTTCGAATTTTAACTTTTGAAGGCTACACCTAGATGATAAATTTCATTGCACGTCTTTTTTCTGTATACGAAAAGTTGTGGCTTTTTTATTTTTCAAATTGAACCCAAAAAACTGACTTTTTTTATAAACTCGATTTTAATCCGTTTTTCACTTCAACTCGTGCTCAATTCAAGATAAAAATAGATAGTTCATCAGCATTTGAAAGTCAATTATAGGTATGAAGATAAGATAGACGAAATTTGACACTGAAGATTCAAGGCTTCACCTTGAAGTGTCTCCAAGGGTTAACCCTGGTTCCCTTCCACATGAGACATCACACTATATTCACCAATATCGTCTTAAATGTATCCTTAGGCATGCGCAACTACGAACTGGTCAGTGGTATTGAGTGGCCGGCCTTTTAACAACATATAGGCTGCTCTATAATCGGTGTCGGTTATAGGACATTGTCCAGTCTGCGAACTTTTCAGCTCAGTAGTGCCGCGAGCTTCAGTTAGGAATCTTCGCTAAAAAATATTTATAACAAAAAATTCGAAATTACAAGTAGGTTACTCAAAGTTTCACTTCCTTCATCCCCATTTCCAAAAGTGCACTATTTTAAACAAAACACGCACTACGTTTTATCAAAAATAAAGAAATCTTTTGAAATATAAACAGTTCCTTTTTTAAAATTTGTATTCTCAAGTAAAATGACTTTTTACACTACTTAGTTATTTTATATGTACCACTATTTATTTTATATCTTCAAAATGACGTTTTGAAATTTTTAAATTATACACGCTATTTATTTTTGAAAATCAAAACATCTATTTTACTTTAGTTTGACATAATTGATATATATTTTGAAGGTGTTAAATTATACGTCGAAATTAAGTAAAGTATGTTTTTCAATAACCTGTAGCAAAGCTTTTTTATTGTCCTGCGTGCATGACACACGTGTTTAGGTAGAGCCAACCTCGAGTATTGATCGATCGAAGAATTCTTTTCACACCAGGTTAACGACTTACTAACTTTTATCGCACTTGCATCAATTAGAATAAATATTCGTTTCGATTTGCTTAGCGCCTAAGCTAACATTCAGTTATTTTTATAATGTTGCCTCTAATGTCTGTATCGATGCACTATTCACGTTTCCACTTATAAAAAATTACTAAGGTCAGAGAGCTAAGTATGCCTCAAAGTATATATATAACTTTTGTGGAAATGTAAGTAATAAAATATATCTCGTTAAAACTTTCCACAATACGATCCTGATCACTTTAACAACTTTATTAAATCACAATAAAAGAACTTTTGAAAGTTCCAATTTATTATTTCAAACTTCTGAACTGGACACCCAACTTTCAAGCTTCCAAACTACATGTTTTATTCTCCACAAAACTTCTCAAGCTCTAAAATTTCAAAAAAGTCCAACTTGCCAATTCCAAATTAAATCTTTCCTCTAGCAGATTAGATGAATACTTTTGACCACCTGACTGAGAAAAGAGCAAACTCTATGAATGGCTGATACATCCGAGACCTTCGGTTCGTGACAAGTCACGCGACATTGCGAATGCATGATCTTGGATCTCCCAATCGGAATCCACCTGGGTGTCTCAAGGACATAAATCCTCGTCCGGAAAAGCCGGTGACCAAAGGAAGCTATGACGCTTGAGAGAAATAATTCACCAGTGAAGAGGCTAGAGGTTTTTAGAGTCTGTCTTTGAACCTAGAGGTCACGATGCCAGCAAGAATCTCAACCTTGGAACCCAACGCAGAAAATGGGTTCTATGATGAGAAAGAGGAAAAGGATCCTCCAGCCTTCACGATCATACAGAAAGATGGTCTCGAATCTTCCCTTCCGATTCTCCAGTTGGACATGGACGATTCCGACTGCGAGAGAGCTTCCGCAAGGACAATGACCTTGAGCCACAACGGCAAGAACGACTTCCATACACGCAGACGAATCAGCAAGTCTAATGATCACCTGGTGCTGGCTAGTCTTCAGAGTCATCAGACCAATCCCCTGAAAATTAGACAACAGAGTAGAAGCCATGGGAATCTTAAGAATGATGACAGTTCAGATCATGGAAAATCTTCTATGGTTCTTTCCACTGAGGATTTTAATGAGGTACTAAATGCCAAGTTGAGAAGAATTCAGGAACAGGAAGAGGAGGAACTGACTCGGAGAACCGAGAGAAAACATCAGGTTATTAGGGTCGTCTTTTGTACTTTTCAAAAAAGCCTTTAATTTTTTAAGATTGGGAGGTTTCCAAATTCGGAAGACTTCCAAATCGAGATATCCAAATTTTCTAAACTTTAAACCCTCCATTTGAAAATTTACAAATTTAAATACAACTCTGACTACGCAGGTCAACCACCCAAAACCTTTTATCACAACCGTAAAAACTGGCGAATTTCTGATGCCACCACCCGAAGTCGCAGCTTTGCTTGGCATCACACCAAACTGTGGCTATGGAAGTGTCTTATCCGAATCAACAGAGGAGACAGATTTTTTTCATCGGCCCAAATTTCGACACCTTGTCTCGCTGGGGAAAAGACCGGAAGTTCGTCATAGCAGTCACAACGCCCGATGTCCAGCAGCTCTCAAAGCGACCGAGGATTTTTATTATCTTCCAATGAATGGCTCTTCTATCACTACCGCATCTTCGATGGGCGAGCAAGCTAAAAGAATGAAGAGGAGTGATTATCCAATTGCGTAAGTCAGGGTCAAAAAGCTTTGAGAGAAAAAACCCTTTTCTAATTGTAGATCCAAACACTGTCCTATCTACTTTCTAGCTTTAATATAATTTATAAGAATTATTTGACAATTATTTTCTCTTTCAAAAAGCACAGCAAGACTTTCAAACAAAATCCCTAGTACTCGCTTAGATCATTTTTATGAGGCAATGCAAAATCGTTTAAGTGCGTAAGAGCGGGAATTGTTTTTCTAGCAGATTCTCGCAGACGCCACGAGCGTTACCCCAAAAGTTGGAACCGATCGAGGGCACCATGAAAATGCTGCCGATACGCGGGTAACTTTAAATTACAATTCCCAACCCTTTACTGTAATATTTATACTTTTAGATAAACCTCGACGTTAAAAATATTTAAATAATCAAATTCGATCAACGCTTTTCATGAAATAAATTATTATACAGTAAAGGGTTTTTGCAGTAGACTTTGATTTTATTCTGACTTATTTTAAGAGTGGATCTACACCAACAATTTCAGAAAAACATTCAATTACATTATGAAAAATTACTAAAAGAAATTTTTGAAATATGAAGCTTTAAAAATTTAAATAAATTCAGAGGAGAAACGCCACTTTAATCTCGATCTAAAGCCACGTCTTTACTAAACTAGTTCTTGTTATCGCTCTAATATAAATCTCCGGAAGTAGAAAAAACGCAAAGCGTTGTCGCAGAAAAAAAAATAGGTACGTTGAAAAAAAGTCATTCCAGGATCGATCGAAGCACGTAAAATGTATTTTCCCTACGACAAAGTTAAAATATCTTTACAAGTTTGTCGAAGTCTAGGTCAATATTACTTTTAAAATATCCAAATGCAATTCACTTTCAGAAATTTTTTAATGATTTTAAAATCTCTACAAAAAGAGAAAATTAAATATTCTGTAAAAAATTTCATTTTTTTAAACTAGAATATAAGGCAACACAGTGTAGACTTAGAGTAGATTTTCCTCAAGAAGCTTGAGAAATATTTTTTTTTAATAGATAGGTACTCTAATCAAAAATTTTATTGTAAATTTTTTTTATATTGCAGTGATCATTCTGTTCCTTTTGGGAACATCATGTTCGATCGGCGAGTGGCGCGTGGAAGTAATTTCGCTTCCGCTCCTGTTGTAAGTACAAAATAATTCAGTGTACTGAGATTAATTTGTATTCCAGTTTGTTTTTTTTATTGATTCACAGTTTATTTAAATTTAAATTTATACTTTAGATGGATTGCGAATCGCAAGCGATAAGGCACGCAGAAACGAGAAAACGCGAAATGGCAGGGAGAAAAGCTCGATCGCAAGCCTCAAAAGCACTTTTAATGCGAATCGGATCTCCACCCCCTGTGCCTGGAAGGAGACACGAACCTGTACAGACTGACCTTTACCTTGAAGAGGTAAAATTGTTATTCTAAAATTTTACCTAATCTAAATTCTAAACGACTTTCTGAATTCTAAATTACATTCTAAATTCTAAATGACTTTCAATTACGATTTCAATTAATTACACAGGCCCATAAAAAAAAAGTTATCTAAACTTTTGATGGGACAGACTTACTTTCATGTATTTTTCCACGCTGAATCCGAATTTGCAATAAAATTAGCGGGTTTCCGGGATCGTTTTCGACATAAACGCAAAAACCATGGTTTTTTCATGGATTTACATGGTTTTTTGAAGTTTAGTAAAAAAAACTACCTACAAAATTGTTAATTTGGACCCAGATTCGAATTATACGATTAAAAATACGTCGGAAACCATGTTTCAATTTTTTTTTACTCGAAGATTTTACTCGTGGAGAGATTTAAATACATAAAGGCCCTTACCTGATGAAATTTAAAAGAACTGCGACTTTTAATTGAAACTGTTTGTTCTGTTCTTGGGGAAGCTCTATTTCCGTCTATTTTTTGACGCTGAATCCGAATTTGCAATAAAATTAGGAGTTTCCCTGGTCGTTTTCGAGATAAACGCAAAAACCATGGTTTTTTCATGGTTTTACGAAGATTCCCAAAAAACGAACAACAAAATTGTAAATTTAAACCCAGATTCAAATTCTACGAATAAAAATACGTCGGAAACCATGTTCCAATTTTTTTTTTTTGCTCGAAGATTTGAATTCATAGCTTATGAAATTCTAAAAAACTGCGACTTTAAATTTTAATTGTTTGTGGTTATCACGAAAAAAGTCTATGTCTATGTATTTTTCAACGCTGTACCTGAATTTGAAATAAAATTAGGGAGTTTCCCGGGTAGTTTCCGAGATAAACGCCAAAAACATGTGTTTTTCATGGTTTTTTATGGTTTTTTGAGATTTACTAAAAAATTACTTGCAAAATTGTTAATTTGGATCCAGATTCGAATTCTACGAATAAAAATACGTCGGAAACCATGTTCCAATTTTTTTTTGCTCGAAGATTTGAATTCATAGCTTATGAAATTCTAAAAAACTGCGACTTTAAATTTTAAATGTTTGTGCTTATCACGAAAAAAGTCTATGTCTATGTATTTTTCAACGCTGTACCTGAATTTGAAATAAAATTAGGGAGTTTCCCGGGTAGTTTCCGAGATAAACGCCAAAAACATGGGTTTTTTGATGGTTTTTTGAGATTTACTAAAAAATTACCTGCAAAATTGTTAATTTGGATCCAGATTCGAATTCTACGAATAAAAATACGTCGGAAACCATGTTCAATTTTTTTTTTACATGAAGACTTGACTCGTGATGATTTTTAAATACATAAAGGCCCTTAACTGATGAAATTGCAAAGAACTGCAACTTTTAATTGGAATTGTTTGTGCTTTTTACGAAAGTTTTCGACAAACAAAACTGTTAACTTGAACCCGGAAGATTCGAATTTTACGTATAAAAAATCATTTTTTATTTTTGCATCAATTTTTATTATTTTGAACCTCTATAAACAATATAAATTTTTAAATGTCAAAAGCTAATGAAATTGCAAAATATAATTTTATAGTTTTATTATTCTTTATGATTACTTTAATGATAAAAAGTAATTACTTTAAAAAAAGTAATTAAAAGTAATTATTTTAATGATAAAGCTTTAATGATAAAAAATGATTTTTTATACGTAAAATTCGAATCTTCCAGGTCGAAGTTAACAGTTTTTTTTGTCGAAAACTTATAGAAATAGAACTGTTTCGTCAAAAGCACAAACAATTCCAATTAAAAGTCGCAGTTCTTTGCAATTTCATCAGTTAAGGGTGCTGGGCCCAAGTGTTAAGCTCAAAATCCTATTCTCCATTTTATTCAAAGAAAATTATAAATAAATATTTTTTCGCTCTGTAGCACTAATCTTTTTTCAAATATAAAACTGGGTACAGAACGAAAAAATATTTAGTTTCGATACTTTTTGCATAAAACGAGGAATTCAAAATCTGACCTCAAAATTAGAAATTTTCATTTTATTTAAAAAATATTTGAATTAGGTATTTTCTCGCTCTGTACGCATAATTCTAGTTAATAATTGATTAATTGTACAGAGGGAAAAAATTCCAAATTTAATATTAGTTGAGTAAAATGAGGAAATCGAATTTTTAGATGAGAACTTGGCTCCAACACCCTTAAGGGCCTTTATGTATTTAAAAATCATCACGAGTAAAATCTTCGAGTAAAAAAAAATTGAAACATGGTGTCCCGACGTATTTTTATTCGTAGAATTCGAATCTGGGTCCAAATTAACAATTTTGTAGGTAGTTTTTTACTAAACTTCAAAAAACCTTAGAAAACCATGAAAAAACCACGTTTTTGGCGTTTATCTCGGAAACTACCCGGGAAACTCCCTAATTTTATTTTAAATTCAGGTTCAGCGTTGAAAAATACATAGACATAGACCTTTTTCGTGATAAGCACAAACAATTAAAATTTAAAGTCGCAGTTTTTTAGATTTTCATAAGCTATGAATTCAAATCTTCGAGCAAAAAAAAAAATTGGAACATGGTTTCCGACGTATTTTTATTCGTAGAATTCGAATCTGGGTTCAAATTTACAATTTTGTTGTTCGTTTTTTGGGAATCTTCGTAAAACCATGAAAAAACCATGTTTTTTGTGTTTATCTCGAAAACGACCACGGAAATCCCCTTATTTTATTTCAAATTCAGATTCAGCGTCGAAAAATACACGGAAATAGAGCTTCCCCAACAACATAACAAACAGTTTCAATTAAAAGTCGCAGTTCTTTGAAATTTCATCAGGTAAGGGTCTTTATGTATTTAAATCTCTCCACGAGTAAAATCTTCGAATAAAAAAAAATTGAAACATGGTTTCCGACGTATTTTTAATCGTAGAATTCGAATCTGGATCCAAATTAACAATTTTGCAGGTAATTTTTTAGTAAATCTCAAAAAACCATGAAAAACCCATGTTTTTGGCGTTTATCTCGAAAACTACCCGGGAAACTCCCTAATTTTATTTCAAATTCAGGTACAGCGTTGAAAAATACATAGACATAGACTTTTTTCGTGATAAGCACAAACAATTAAAATTTAAAGTCGCAGTTTTTTAGAATTTCATAAGCTATGAATTCAAATCTTCGAGCAAAAAAAAAATTGGAACATGGTTTCCGACGTATTTTTAATCGTAGAATTCGAATCTGGGTCCAAATTAACAATTTTGTAGGTAGTTTTTTACCAAACTTCAAAAAACCATCGAAAACCATGAAAAAACCATGGTTTTTTGCGTTTATGTCGAAAACGACCATGGAAACCCCTTAATTTTATTGCAAATTCGGATTCAGCGTGGAAAAATACATGAAAGTAAGTCTGTCCCATCAAAAGTTCAGATAACTTTTTTTTTTGTTGGCCTGTGTTATAATTTTAATAAATAATTTTTGCAGCTTTATGAAAAGCCTGACGAGTCGGAGGTAGCAACTCAAACGGACTACTTCCTGGATAGACCTTCGACCCCAATTTACTGTCCAGGGAAAACTGGCCAAGACGCATGTACACAGATCGAAGCCGGGGACGTGAGTATTCAATTATTTATATTCGAATTTGATGCTCGCTTTATTATGAACTATGTTACATCGACCGAAATAGATTCGAGAATGAATAAAATATGAAAACTCGCGTTTATTTTAGCTCTTCGACTATGACGAAGAAGTTCAACCAATCCTTGAGGTATTAGTTGGAAAAACAATAGAGCAGGCTTTGATTGAAGTTCTAGAGGAAGAGGAAATTGCAGCTTTGAGAGAACAACAGAGGAAGTTCCTGGAACTTCGAGCTGCTGAAAAGGCAGAGCAGCAAAGACTGGAAGAACAGGAAAGACGTTTGAGAGAAGAAAAAGTAAATATTTAATAAAAAATATTAAATTATAATCATAATGAAATTAAATTATAATCTTTAAATGTTATATTTAAAGTGTCGACGAGTAAAACAACATGAAGAAGCGACAAAAGCGCAACAAGAAACTGAGGAAAGAGTCGCGGCGGCGGTCCTCTTAACTGGCTATATAGCTGAACTACTTCCGGCCGTTCTCGAAGGCCTCAAAATGTCTGGTTTCCTGCTAGACGAAATCAAGGCTGGTAAGCATCGATATGAATTTTACATTCAAAGATATCAGTCATTTTTGCTATTAATAATATTTCTTTTATAGATGTGGAGGAAGGTTTTATGCCCTGGTTAATGAAAGAGGTAAAGAAGGAAGTGGGCTCGATGATCGAAAGCCGAGAATTGCTAATGGGTAAGAATTATACTTAATCTCACTAGTTCCTTAAGGAGGGCGTAGAGGGTAAAAAAATCGATTTTTTGGAAGTCATCTTAATCGATACTAGATATATCTGAAAATATTTTGCCAAAATATTAGGTCAAAATTCAAAGTAATTTGGCAGCTACGACCTTTAAATGACCGCACGCCTCACTTTAAGGCAATGTAAGACTTACCCGATCCCTACCTTACCGACATTCTTTTCTCTGCAATGCTACGTCTACATTTATGGAGATATCAAATTGAAAATATCTAAAATTAAAGAAAATATGCTAAGGTATGTTTATCTGGTCTTAAATTTTTTTTTTAGAAATGTCAATATTTAGGACCAGATAAACGTACCTTAATGCTTTAGCTACAATTTTACAAATTTTCAATTTGATATCTCAATAAATGTAGAAGTATCGTTGCAGAGAAAAAAATGTCGGTAAAGTAGGGATCGGGTAAGTCTTACATGGCCTTAAATGCGATTTTCTCGAAACAGCATTTTTTGACACTGCGTACACGATTACAAGGATTGTAATCAACGAATCTGAATGGCTCTTGGCTTATTTTAAAGCTTATTAGTACAGCAATTTTTGACATTTTTCATTTTTTCTTAATTCAAATAGAAGATAATTTCATAAAGTTTGAAAACCTCCATGATTTTTATTTTCAAGTAAAAATTACGGCCGCTATCGTGTACGATATCCATTTTCGGCCAAATAAAATAATTATTTTGTAATCAAATAATTTTTTTTGTAAGTTTAAATTACAAATAAAACAGGAAAAAATATTTAAAAAGATTACTGTTTTAAAGCTTAAAAAAAAATCCACAATATCTTGCAATTTTTTACTCTCTAAATCAGAGGCGCCCCCCTTAATTTGGGTTCCAACAGTTGAAAGTTTTCGGAACTGTTTTCCTCTCTTATTCAAAGAGAATTTTCTACACTTTTCTTTTCCTCCATAATCCCTTTAATGATTTAATTTATTGTGTACCTACTTAAAACTATGGAAAATTCTCAGACAACAGTAAGTCGAGACATGCCTAAATCCTCAAGGATCAAAATTGTCTGCGCACCTATTCACACAATTTACCTGGTAGCATCGTCTTTCTGGTTCTAAGCACCATAAATAATATTCAAACAAGATCGCAAATGATACTAGACTTCAGAACGAAAGGACTCCTAACTTTAGGATTTCACCTTTACGGTGATACAATACCCTGGACAATCCCTCTTCTTTTCTCCCCTTTTTGATTTAATCTCTAACTAATTTTCCACAAGTATATTCACGCCTACAATATAGACCGTCGAAAGGATGAACGGAAATTATTATTGAATTGTAGAGTGTAGATTTCAAAAAATGAATATAAAAAATAAACTTTGAGCAAAGTGTAACAATCATTTCTCATTCCAGAAATCGTTAAAGAAATTTTGGAAAATCGGGCAGAAACTTATAGAAGACTGGGAGAGGAATATGATGCATCGAGGGATAAAAGCAGAGAAATCGATAAGGGAGAAGACCAGAGTAATGAATCTATTCAAGAATCTATTAGTTATCAGGAGTCCATCACTGGAAATCCGAATCTAAATTAGCGAGGTAAATTTTTACAAAAAATTAACCGTTCGAGTTAGATTTCTGGACTTCATCGAAACTTTCCTGGGATTTAATTGTTGAATTTAGAATGAAAATGTGACATTGGGCAAGTAAAATCTAATTGTGTGCAATCATCTTAGCACTCGTTAATCGGATACTCGATTTTAAGCGAAAGGCAAGTTAGCATTGGATTTAAGAACACCTTAACCAGCAATGAAGCAACCCCTGGTTCACTATTTCCTACATTAAGCAGTGTACACAGCTGCACGACAAATCCATCTCTCCTGTCTCCGCCCTGGTCGACATCCCCATGGCAAACAAAACATCCGCGAGTGCAGGGTCACCTATCGAAAATTAATTATCGATCCTCTGATCTCTTCAAAATCCGGCCCAGTCGTCACTCATTATTTTCAAATCAGAATATTTTCCTCATATATTATTTCATCTATATTACTTACTCTTCTGAGCTTCCAAATTTTTACTATATATTACAGGGTGTCTACTACCGGGAAAAACCGGGAAAACCGGAAATACGCCTGGAATTTGTTTCAAGAACATACTTTTATAAACTATTTTTGTTTTCTGTCGTAGCAAATAATTTTTACCAAAGAAACAAGTTAATATACTTCAGTTATTGTTTCATATTTTATAATTTGATTGAGTAACTTAGTTGCTCAAAATTAAGTCTGATTAGTAGTTGAGTAAATACTTGCAGTATTACACATATAACTTTTATAATTTATTTAAGAAATAATTTATTTCGAAGGATTATAAATAATTTCCAGGTATTCTCTGAGATTCTCTAGGTTTTTAATGATTTCAAGACATTTTCAATAATTATAAAGGATTTTAAGAGACTTTTAAGGAAGATTAGGGAATTCAAAGAATTTGTAAGGAATTCTAAGGAATTTTAAAGGACTTTAAAAAGCTTGTAAAAATTTTAAGAAATTTTAATTTTTCAAAGTGATTTTAAGGGATTTTAATGTTCCTCATGGAATCTTAAGGGCATATGATACTTTACCATAAGTATAATTGTATAATTGGTTAAACTAAATTACTCTTATGGTAAAGTATTACATGCCCTTAAATGTTTTCATGAGATTTTTTATGAATTTTTAAAGATTTTGTGGAATTTTGAAAAGTTTTCGAAAATTTTAAAAGATTTTTTTACGTATTTCAAGGAATTTTAAAGTTGTTTCGTGGAGTTATAAAGGATTTTAGGAAACTTGTAAGAATTTTAAGAAATTTTGATTTTTCAAAGTGATTTTAAGGGATTTTAATGTTCCTCATGGAATCTTAAATGTTTTGATGAGATTTTTTTAATGAATTTTTAAAGATTTTGTGGAATTTTAGGGAATTTTGAAACGTTTTCGAAAATTTTAAAAGATTCTTTTACATATTTCAAAGAATTTTAAAGTTTTATCGTGGAGTTATAAAGGATTTTAGGAAACTTGTAAGAATTAGAAATTTGTATTATTTTAAAGTAATTTTAAAGAATTTAAATGTTCCTCATGGAATTTTAAACGATTTCACAAAATTTTTATGATTTATAAAAGATTTTATAGAATTTTAAGGGAAAAGTTTTCAAAAATTGTGAAATATTTTTACGTATTTTAAGGGATTTTATAGTTTTTCGTGAAATTTTTTAAATGTTTGTAAAAATTGCATGTAATGTTGACATTTTAAAAATTATTTTAAGGAGTTTTAATATTCCTCATAGAATTAAAAAAATTTCAAGTCAGTTTTGATTTTTAAAAGATTTTGCGAAATCTTTTATTTCAAGAGTTTTTCTTTAAATATTTTAATGCACATTAGGGAATTTTACAGAATGTCACTAGATTTTTATGATTTGTAAAAGATTTTGTATAATAATTGTAAAGGATTTCATGGAATTTTAAGATATTTGAAGATGTTTTCAGGAATTTCAAAAAATTTCAATGAACTTTAAGAGATTTCAAAAGTTGTTGTAAATTTGAGAGATTTTTACGAATATTAAATGTTGTGAAGTGATTTTAAATTTCAAAAGATTTAAAGTGAAAGTGTCTGAAAGTTAGGGAAAAGTCAAGGAAATTTCAGGGAATTTAAAAAATTGAATCTTGTGGCCACCCTGCCTTAGTAGCATTAAGGGCATGTAATACTTTACCATAAGAGCAATTTAGTTTAACCAATTATACATTCATAATAATAAATATTTTTAGCTAATAAGAGTCAACAAACCTTCGTATTTATTATTATGAACGTATAACTGGGTAAACTAAATTGCTCTTATGGTAAAGTACCACATGCCCTTAAAGTGTATATTTTTACTTTCCTGGAAAATTAGGGATTTAGCCTTGAAAAACCGGGAAAACGCCTGGAATTTGAATCGGTTGAGTCAGTAGACACCCTGTTATATTTATTCAGTCTTTAGTAGTCACTGTGAATTTTTATATGCAAAACTATAATCTTGATCGCTAGTTTTACTGAGCGAATGGCATCCATGATTCTCTCAGAGTGGCTTACCTGAAATAAAAAAAAATTATAGTTAGATGGCTATCAATATAGTAACAATTAAGTAAAGAACGAATTAACAATGGAATAACGAAAAATAATAAAATCTCTCTTATTTTCAGTTTTGGCACTTGGATTGTGATTTGTCACCAATAATATACTCTACGAAAATTTGAGTTGCTCTCTCCTCTCTATCAAGGAGATCAATCTATCAACGAATCATGGAAAAATATAACGACTGCGTGTAAAAAATTTACCACTTGTATAAAAAGGCTGTTTTTCTTGATTTTAGAAATGTGTTTCATGCAGTGAATAAAACAAATATATGGATTTTATTTCTTGACCTTAAATTTCCGAGATGGTAAAAAATTACGACAGGTGCTTGTTTTAGATTCCGAGCGAGTGAGACTTAGCAATAAAGTATTACCAAACAGCTGAGAAGCTTCCTTTTCGGTTTCCGGAAGATATCCGCTCACCCTTTGCCATAAATGAAAATCCTATTAACCCCAGTTAGAAAAATAGTGAAGAGAACCTTTTAATTTTAATTTTAAAAAATCATCAATTTCAATCATTTTTTTTTTTATTCTCTTGAATTTTTCAATACTCGAGTTACTAAATTTTAAAAATTATAAAACTATTACTCACTTTTCAGTCGATTTCTAAACCAATCTAAAGTCAACAATGTTTCGTCTCATGACTAAAGCCCATCTCAATTAAAAAACAATTACTAATGGGTATTTTGAGAATTTAATTATTTTCTTGCTGTATCTTTTTCGTGAATCAACCTTGAAAAATATCGGTAAGATCAGAAAGTTCGTAACGATTCTGGTGTCCTGAAAACGGTAGTTTTATAAAATAGTAAGTTTCTGGGTTGAAAACGTTGCAATAATTTCATATTTCTTGTAAATTACTGCCGTAGGCAATAAACTTTATTAGGGAAACCGAGGAAAACTAAGGTCAACAATAGGACTTTAAAGTTTAAACCTCTTTTCGACAAAGCAAATTATTGGTATTATTGTATTATTGATATGATCTCTGGAGCATTTTGAACCAAAAACATTAAGGCATTAGCAAATTGTAAATCTGAGCTTTCAGGTCGTGGGTGAAATTTACCCGCTCCACTTTATTATTCTATGAAAAGAAAGCAATTTTTCAAATACAATTTGGAAAATTTTTGAAATACAGTAAATTCTCAGTTAATAAATTTTGTTGTATTTATAGGGCATTAGTTCTGAACTGCCCCAATATTTTAAGTTATGTTTTTCAACTGGCTTCATATTTTCAGAATTTGTTTGCGCTTTCATTCGATTATATTCATTTTTTATTATTTTTTTATTTTCATAAACAAATTATTAAATTTAATGTTTATTCAAGTTTTTCTCTCAATCGGACATTTTTGATTTTTTAAAATTAATTTTAAAAGAAAGCTTGGTTTTTTTACAATAAAATCATGTAATGAACGAAATGGGGCAACTGATAGTATTAGATATAGCGTTTAATTGAAGCGAACCTCTCGCCGGGACGCAGCGCTGCACAGGTTGTATTTCTTAATTGATTTGAATCTTTTTTTTATTGAAATGCTCAGCATAAAATCTTGAAGAGAATTGTGGATTTCGATTTTTTAATTTTTTCCACAGAGCATCAATATATAAACAAACATAGTGACAAAATTGGCCATTTCAATTTTCCGAATTTTTATCTCAAGAAAAAATATAGATAAAAACTCACTACCAGCCAGAATTATTGCCCCTGCATTCATAGAAAAGA
Organism: Synergus umbraculus; assembly: GCA_900474325.1. Taxonomy (NCBI): domain Eukaryota; kingdom Metazoa; phylum Arthropoda; class Insecta; order Hymenoptera; family Cynipidae; genus Synergus; species Synergus umbraculus. The sequence continues at coordinate 25,841 of UCOK01019611.1, read as the reverse complement.
ATTAAATCAAAAAATATTTAACTTTATTATAAACATTTTTTATAAACAAATTCCTATGAAAGTTTTTTTTTCATAGAAAAAATTTTTTTCTTGGCACTAATTGCACATATATTTCATAGGAGTCATATTTTGTATCAAAAATTTAGCATTAGTTAATAATTATCATTTTCATAAACATTTGTATAAACAAATTCTTTATAATTGAGATTTTCTCACATTTAAATTTATTTTTCTGACCGAAAGTGATTCACAATCCTCTTTAGAGCCATATATATATACTTAAAGCTATTCAAATTGTTATTAACAATGTTAATAACAATTTAATTAAACAATTCTCCCAATCAGCCGTTTCATTGTGGAAAAAAATGGGATTTTCTTCAATTATTATAATAAATAATTGGAGTGACATTAATTGCGATGACTAAACAACGAAATTAATTAATAAATAATTTACAAGATTGTTATAAACAATAAAAAAACTAAAATGTATTCCTTTCACTTATAAAAGGGACAGTTTTCCACAGAAATTATCTTGTAAATTATTTATTGCTTAATTTCGTTGTTTAGTCATCGCAATAAATGTCACTCCAATTATTTATTATAATAATTGAAAAAAATCCCATTTTTTCCACAATGAAACGACCGATTGGGAGGAATTGTTTAATTAAATTGTTATTAATATTTTATATTGTTTATTTGTAAAGCTTGAAGCATATAAATGGCTGTAAGGAGGATTATGTGAATTACTTTCGGTCAGAAAAAAAAAAGAGAGGGTAACAAAAGACTATAAATTGGGCAATAAACTATACCATCAAGTGGGCAAATTCTGAAAATATGAAGCTAAATTAGTTAAGCCCTAAATTAGTTCCAGCATTTACCAGGTAACCCCATTAAGTGATATAGTATAATACGATGAAATTGAATACTAAGAAGCTTAACTAAAAATGTTGTATCTACAGAAATCATCAGCAACGAAAGCGACGTTAAAGCAGTATTTCTTCTGCTTAACTTAAATACCCATCTCTGTTTATTAAATCATACCTGAAAACTTCCATACACCTGCGAAAACCAGCGGAAAACTTTCTTTAAGAAGCCCAGGTGGGGAAATTCTCCGAGTACTCCAAGTCATAAAATGGCGACAGTCCTTATCGCTCGAACAATGATGGCGGCAATCTATCGCCACCTTGCAACTTCTAGGTACGAATATTTTCAACAAATTTGCTTCAAGAATAGTATTCTACTCGAAGGGGCAATCAACCAAAGGAATTGCAACATTAACACAAGTCTTGCTGAGGAAACCACACAATTGCCATTGCTACTTACCTTGAAGAAATCGACCTCATGTCTCGACATAATAATACCTCTAACGGATCTGTCTCGACAAGCTTTTGAAAACAGGCAAAATTGTGTCTGGTAGAGACAATAACATTATCTTAATCTCAAGCGTCCCTGGTAATGGCTGGGACTTTGAAATCACAAAATCAAAAGCTGTTACCAAACGGGTCCGCCACACTGGTGCTGAACAGAAAGTATAAGTATTCGTCATTTTCTTCTCTTAATAAAAAGAAAAACACCTGTTTTTCAATCTGGTATTGATATTCCAAATTTTTTTCAAGAAGACAAATGTACAGTCAATACAGAATATTCAAGAGACGAGATAATGTATGAAAAATGTATGAGGATCCCTAATAGTCAACGAAGAAAATACATAATCTCTGCAGAAAACTGGTAGCTGTGTCGCACCAGGCGGGTACCAGATTCTGGGACGCTTAGCGAACTTCTAAATTTCCCTGGATATGAAAATCTTCCACGTTATTCGAGCACTGATAGTTTGATTTTTTTTTATTTTTATTTTTGTTCCGCTAACAAGATTTAAAGATGCGATTGTTTGGTATTTGAATTAGGAAAATCACGTGCAGGGCAGGTGACACGGGTCACATGACAAAATAATATTAGATCCCCCTGGATGAATGTGACCCTACCCTCCCCCTACCCCCTACTAAAACACGATTCACTTGGCACACAAGTTTTGTGCATATAATGCGGGGCTCCCGAACATGGTAGCAAGGACGAACCCTGCTTAATTTAATCCAATACAATATGAGCCCCCCATCTCTATCACCAACCCTCAGGATTGCGGCTCTGTCCGCTCTTTTGGCCGCGTGAGGAGAGTTAAAGAGGGTGGGTGGCTTTTTAAAACTGTACCGACCTCAATGCCCCGTGAAACCTCATCCTATTATGATTGATCTAATACTGATTGGAAAGGACAGAGTTTTTTAGATACCGCTTTGGTTAACCCAAGGTGGGTTCGGGGATTGAATTAATATTTCAGGACGATTTTTTAGATTTCTAGTTCCAAGGGTCCTTGCCAAAAAGTTGACAATTTATAATATCCGCTAGTCCCGGCTTGGATCCATAGTTCAACCCAAAAGTATATATAAAATTTCTGACAATCTCACATTCAAAGTGAACATTTTAAAAATACTTTTGAATACTTTTCAATCCGTCGTTTTTTCTGGTTTCTGGTACTTTAGTTGTATTTGAATGAAGATATTAATCAATTGTTTAATTTAAACAAATTATTGGCGATCCTGGGGGTCGATTATGTAACTTCTTATCATTCTCACTTCACCTCACTCTCATTGCCCTTCAACTTTTTTCGCACTGTAGCAAAATTTTTGTTGCAGGAATCTGCAAAATCACAAGTTGTTTATGAACAATTCTGCATTTCCCCGTGACCTAGAAACAGTCCTTGTATTAATAAAAGTTTATAAAGCAGGGTGGCCACAAGACTCAATTATTCAATTTCCCTGACATTTCCCTGACTTTTCCCTGACTTTCAGACAAATTTCCGTGACAAAAAAATATTAAAAATGCGTACAAATTTTCAATAATAATACTATTGAAATTTCTCCAAAATCACTTAAAATTTGTAAAAATCTCTCAAATAACAACCTTGAAAATCTCTTAAAATTCATTGAAATTCATAAAAACATCTTAAAATTCCACGAAATCACTTCAAATTAAAATACATTAAAATTTGTAAATAAAAATTCTTGGAAACAAAAACCTCACAAAATCCTTTAAAAATCAAAAATAATTTTTGAAATTTTTTTAATTCCACAAGGAATATTTAAATTTCTTAGAAACATTTTTAAAATGTCAAAATTTCTTGAAATTTTTACGAATTCCACGAAAAACTTTAAAATCTCTAAAAATACGTAAAGATCTCTTAAAATTCTTGAAAACCTCTTGACATTCTATAAAATTTGAACAAAATCTTTCATAAATCATAAAAATCTGGTGAGGTTCTTTAAAATTTCAATCAAATCCCTTAAAGTCACTTTAAAAAAATCAAAATTTCTTAAAATTCTTAAAATCCTTTAAAATTCCATGAGAATATTTATAATCCCTTTAAATTTCTGAAAACTCTTCCAAGTTTCTTAAAATTCTTTATAATTGTACGAAAAAATTTTAAATGTCTTTAAATACGTAAAAAAATTATTTTTTAAATCGTTTCACAACATTTAACATTCGTTAAAATCTCTCGAATTTACAACAACTTCTGAAAAGATCTCTTAAAATTCATTGAAATTTCTTGAAATTCCTAGAAACATCTTATAATTCGACGAAATCCCTTCATATTTGTTAATATTTCATAAGATCCCTTCAATTTTCACTAATATTTTTAAAATTCATAAAAATTTCTTTAAAATTCCTACAATCCTTCAAAATTCCATAAAATATTTTCAGAATCTCTTAAAATGCACAAAAATTTCCTTAAACTATTGGAAACCTATTGAAATTCCTTAAAACTCGCTAAAATCTTTTAAAATTCCATAAGAATATTTACATTTTATAAATCATTTTATTTCAATGGTTTATTAGAAAACAAAATTCTAAAAAGCCTTAAAAAACCGCTTTGACACTAGAAGACCCCCTTAAGGGCGTTGGACCCAATTTTCCATTTTACTCAACGAAAATTGTAGATAAAGATTTTTTCGTTCTGTAGCACTAATCTTTCTTCAAATATAAGACTGCGTAAAGAGCGAAAAAATATTTAATTTCGATACTTTTTGCATAAAATGAAGAATTCAAAATCTAACTTAAAAATTGAATATTTTTATTTTGCTTAAAAAATATTTGAATTAGATATTTTCTCGCTCTGTACGCATAATTCTAGTTAGAAATTGATTAACTCTACAGAGGGAAAGAATTCCAAACTTAATATTTGTTGAGTAAAATGAAGAAATCGAATTTTTAGATTAGAACTTGGCTCCGAAATTCTTCAGGACGTTGAACCCAAGTGTTAAGCTCAAAATTCTATTCTCGATTTTACTCAACGAAAATTATAGATAAATATTTTTTTGCATAAAACGAAGAATTCAAAATCTAACTTCAAATTTGAATATTTCCATTTTACTTAAAAAATATTTGAATTAGATATTTTCACGCTCTGTACGTATAATTCTAGTTAAAAATTGATTAATTCTACAAAGGGAGAAAATTCAAAATTTAATATTTGTTGAGTAAAATGAAGAAATCGAATATTTAGATTAAAACTTGGCACCAACTCCCTTAATAAATATTCCTAAAAAAAATCATTCTGCTAGGGGTAAACAATTCTATAACAATTGACACAATTAAAAGTGATAAATTATTACATCATAGAATGAAAGACACGTAGCAGAAAGAAAATTAATTAAATACCTCTCCTCTAGAAATAAAAATGCTTATATTGATTATTCAAATAAGATAATGAAATTCGAAAGTGATAAATGGAATGAAAATGCAGTGACAAGGTCAATGGTCGTGTCGTCTGCTAGCCAGTGAATGAGAGATCAATGAAAAGTAGTAAAAGCGAAACGAGGAGGGGTCTTTAGAATAGAATCAATGCAGACAATGAAAGAAATTAATAAATTCATACCTGCAATGGAAAAGTGGCACTTTTATTTCCTACGTATCCGGACACGACATGACTTTGAATTGAAAGAACGTGTGGCTGCTTAGAAGTCATTTTTTATTCTCTACTCGCTTTCCTTGTTAATGATCAACAATCAAATGCAGCGATCTAGTGTAATTTCTTCAGTGTTGATTTTGATATCTGCTTCTGCTCTCTTTATAGTCTAGTGCTCTCCTCTCCTCTCCTCACCAATATTCTAGGCGGCGGCCATCTTTTTTCGAGCAAAAATATACATAAATTTGAAATTCCCGCATTTGGGTCGGTAAAGTCGCTACCTCTTTTATCAGCCGATGCTAGATTCCCAAGTCTGATTCCCTTCTTTTTTGTTGCCTTGTTTGTGACAGTTTGTGATTTGCAGTACAAAAAGTATGGCGTCGTGGGAAAGCGAAGAAAAATTTCGAGACGGAAAAGCCGACGTAAATGAGGATACTTTTGATAATATTTTAGTGACGCAAGACCTGCAGGATTATTTTGATGACAGTTTAGATTTACCAAGTTTTGTTAAAGTTTACGAGCAAGAGGCGATTTTCGACTATGAAAAAAATTCCGACGAAGAGTCGTCCTATGTTGGAAGATTGCCCGATGACAGTACGGGGTGAGATTATCACTTTTTTTCTATATTTTCGATTTTTATATCCCTGGTCGATAAATCCCTGTTACTTATCAGTTCAGCGAGTTCAAAATTGACAAAGCTTTCCTCTTCTTTTATCTCCTTTTTCCTCCAATTTTGAAATCCGACAGCCTTTCCTTATAAGGGCATTACGATTTTTGAAATTGGACCTTGCTCCCTTTTTTCTATAGAAAGAGGGCTCTTATCTCTTTTTTAGTTGTCTCTTTAGTTATGTTTTGTTATCATTTTTTAATAACTCTAATATTTTTATAACATTGCTTATACTGACGATTTTAAGTCTTATTTTTTAAAGATTTTAGAGTAAAACAATAACACTGCTGAATAGCGACTTCTTTTATAAAAAATAATTAATATCAAAATTAATATTAATATTTTTAAAGTACTATAAATGTTTTAGTTTAAACAATTCAATTTATAATGGTAATTTAAAATCATTTTCTCCAGGAATTAAAAATCAAGTTTTTGAGCGATTGCTCAATATTAATATTCATTAGACCAATTTTTATCTGATTTTGGCATTTGTAAGTTATATATAGAGTATTTGGTGGAGTTTAAAATTAGTTAAATTATTGATACGATCAAAACGATATGTGTGCCGGTTGTCAAGTTTCCACGGCAAAGATTTCTATTTATAGTCTGGCATGTAACTTAAATGAGCCCAAAAATATGTTGCTTTGTTGCATAATTTTCTGCCTTGCTTCTGATTCGTGTCATAATTTGTTATGGATAAAACAGGTGGAATTCAAGACGCAAGATTATTACAAATATAGTTTCTCCCGCGTTCATAAATAACAATATATCTCATGCAAGAGTATTACTCACAGATTACACTAATATTTATTTTTAGTATTTAAATAGCATATTCTACTGTCTACACGAACTGAAGCATACTTTTCCGACGACCTTAACCTTCCTCACGTAATAAGTAGATTTATGAATAATTTATTTGAAACTCGAATTTTTAAATTCAATTTTAAAGGTGTTGGAGCCAAGTTCTAATCTAAAAATTCGATTTCTTCATTTTACTCGACAAATATTAAATTTACAATTGTTTCTTTCTGTAGTATTAATCAATTTTTAACTAGAATTATGCGTACAGAGCGAGAAAATATCTGATTCAAATATTTTTTAACTAAAGTGATAATATTCAATTTTGAAGATAAATTTTGAATTCTTCATTTGATGCAAAAACTATCACAACAAAATATTTTTTTGCTGTGTATGCAGTCTTATATTTGAAAAAAGATTAACGCTACAAAATGAAAAAATATTTATCTATAATTTTCGTTGTGTAAAATGGAGAATGGAATTTTGAGTTTAACACTTATTGGGTCCAACGCCCTTAAGTCATATTTTATAGTGAGTTAAATAGAGAAATTTCTTTTTCAGATATATTCATCACACGATCAGTTCCGATGATATTTACTTGCGAATTCATCCAGGACAAAATGATTCCATGCCTGAAGATCCGTCTCATGCAGTTATTACAATCGAGAGCACGGATCCGGACACAAATCAAAAACATATCAGCCGCTACAATTGCGAATATGACGGTTGCTCTCGAACCTACAGTACTGTCGGAAATTTGCGAACCCACATGAAAACACACAAAGGTAGAATTTACCATTATTCGGATTGCTTTGCTCGTTTTTTGGGCTGGTTTTCTCACTCACTCATCCTTCGTTTTTCAAATTCTTCTTTTCCCACGGCAAAAAAATTATAACTGGACAAACCAGAATCTAGTCACAAATGTCGTTGACAATCAATGAATATTCGTAATATTTTTAGTTCCTAAAAATGGTATTCAAAATGTTTGAAGTCTGAATATATTTGCTAAATAAATAAGATTAAGGGTGTTGGAGCCAAATTCTAATTTAAAAATTCGATTTCTTAATTTTACTCAATAAATATTAAATTTGGGATTTTTTCTCTCTGTAGAGTTAATCAATTTCTAACTAGAATTATGCCTACAGAGTGAGAAAATATCTAATTCAAATATTTTTTAAGCAAAATAAAAATATTCAATTTTTAAGTTAGATTTTGAATTCTTCATTTTGTGCAAAAAGTATCGAAATTAAATATTTTTTCGCTCTGTACGCAGTTTGATATTTGAAAAAAGATTAATGCTACAGAACGACAAAATATTTATCTATAATTTTCGTTGAGTAAAATAGAGAATTGAGTTTTGAGCTTAACACTTGGATCCAACGCTCTTAATTTAGAGAGATTTGAAATTGACTATTTCAAAAGGAAAAATTACTTTATTTAAATATATTTTTTTTCTTTGACTAGAATTCTCAATATTTTTCTATTTCCAGTATAAATATTTTTCCGTGTCCTTGTGTCTTCCGAAAGTTTACTAATTCATAACTCATATTCCTGAGAATTGCGAATGCTTAAACTGAATTTTTAAATTATAAAATTTTAGTTGTAATCATAATCCAATATCGGGAAATGCTAACATCCCTGTTCTCTGTTTGTGCTTTCTAAAGACTAACAAATCTGGTAAGTAAAACCTTTAAATAACAAAAAATAAATTAAAAAAAATAATAACAGTATCTGATAATTAAATTTAAAATATTGAAATGATTGTGTTTGTGTCTTGGAATCGCAGTGTATTGTTGATCTTGTGTCCGTTGTTCGCGCTAAAATGATTGTCTCAATGCTTAAACATGCTTTTGACAAAAAGAAAAGATTAAATGATATGATTTGCATGGCTTTCCGACAATACAAAGAAAAAAAAGGTAGATCTGCCTATTTTTGATGAGAAGAAAATTCTCGTAACTTTCAGGCGAATATCGGTTTAAATGCTCAGACCCAAATTGCGGCAAGGCGTTTCTTACATCCTACAGCCTAAAGATCCACATTAGAGTACACACAAAAGTAAAACCATTCGAATGCAATCACATCGGGTGTGAAAAGGCATTCAATACCCTTTACAGATTGAGGGCTCACCAAAGACTTCACAACGGTGACACATTCAACTGTGAAGAAACTGGATGCGTTAAGTTCTTTACTACACTAAGCGATCTCAAGAAACATATTCGTACTCATACTCAAGAACGACCATACAAGTATGTTCCCTCGGTTTTTCTCATCGATTTTTCTTACTAATTTATTTCTCTGCATGATATCTTTAATATTTCTTAGATGGATAATCTTTTTTAAACAGGGAGTAGTCACTTCAAGGGTGTTAAGGGTGCTGGAGCCAAGTTCTAATCTAAAAATTCGATTTCTTCATTTCACACTGCAAATATTAAATTTTGAATTTTCTCCTTTTGTAGAATTAATCAATGTTTATCTAGAATTATCCGTGTAGAGCAAGAAAATACCTAATTCAAATATTTTTTAAGTAAAATGAAAATACTGAATTTTGAAGTTAGATTTTGAATTCCTCGTTTTATGCAAAAAGTATTAAAATTAAATATTTTTTCGCTCTGTACGCAGTTTTATATTTGAAAAAAGATTAGCGCTACACAGCGAAAAAATATTTATCTTTAATTTTCATTGAGTAAACTGGAGAATGGAATTTTGAGCTTAAAACTTGGATCCACCGCCCTTAAAAACAAATTCTCACTTTAATATTCTATTTCTTCGTTTAACTTTTAAATGATTATTTTACTGGTGAGGGTTGCGTCTTTTTAAACCAGGAATTTATTCATGATATAATATTATTTCAAGGTGTCGAGAGAAAGGTTGTGGAAAAGCTTTTACTGCCTCTCATCACTTAAAAACTCATAAAAGGACTCATACTGGAGAAAGGCCCTACATTTGCAGTCATGAAAACTGCAGACGATCTTTTACGACTCCACACAGCTTGAAAAGTCATCTCAAGACGCATAAAAAGGCTGAGAATGGTGAAACCACGGTAGGTCAAAAAATCGAGTTAGAATTTTGATCGAAACTTTTCTGAATTGTATCTAAAACTTTTTTGTTTCCAGAAAACGCAAGAAGTACAAGAAGTCGTTGCCGAGAGTACAAATATCCAAATCCAGGAGGTTCCAAATACAGACTTCGTGTCTTTCTATTCCATAGTGCCGCTGACTTCAGATCCGCAAGACGAAAGTAGTTCGATCATCAACCTCATCAAAGAAGGCGCGGAAGTCTTCACAAGCAATCTGAATTACATCCCGCCAAATTCTTCTGAAAAAACAGATGAACAAATCGCCTCTCTTCTCTCAGAAAACGTCCTCAACGATTTCCAAGAGTCCGTTAATCCTCTCGATCAAAACTTTAAATTGTTCCCAGAAATTTCTAATCAGACTCTCCTCGAGCTTCCAGAACCCAATACTAACATTAGTGAACCTCTAGACAATCGAATTCTCCCTTCACAGACCGAGCAGAAAACCCTGAGTCTACAAGAAAAAATAATGAGAGACGGATTGCAAAATACGATAGCTCAAATCACTGAATCATCTGCTACAGATTCCTTATTTTATGAGAGTAACGAAATTAATTCTTTGTCTAGTCAAGTGCCGAGTGTGATGAGAACGCCGAGTGAACAAGTTTTTGATAATATAGATAGTCTGCCTTTCATCGAAGACACGATTCAGGATAATGGAAGGTCGAGTTCGATAGCTAGAAGTATTATTAATGAGCACTCGGAGGCTGTGGAACTCGCAATGGCTTCCGAGGAGGAAATCCCATCGCCCTGGATAGATGTGATGGCTCTCGCAGCTGAACCTGCTCTCAGAACCGAATCTTGGCCAGAATTGAATGCATTTCCAACCGCTGTTCATTCTCTAGTCGACCTGGTTGGTCCTGAACCCTATCCTTTAAAATTAGAAAGTTCCCAGGACGTAAATCAATCTATTCTGGATAATGTTAACGTAGTTGTAAATACCGAAGAGCTCCCGAGCGAAGAAATTATTTTGAATTCGACGAATGTTCGTCATTCTGAGGATGAAAATAACCAATTATTTCACAACCAGTCAGTTCAAAATAATTCAAAGAATATTCTTGAGGAAATTACGGCCGATGCGGATATTTGTAAATGCGATAATTGCGAATGTACAGATTCGAGAAATTGTCACAGTTGTTCTCCGAAAGAATCGTTTAATGAAAATCCAGTAGTTGATATTCCTAATTTGGTGGGAAGATGTCCGACTGATCAGACGAGAGATTGTGATTCTTCGTGTGCAGTTGTCATTTGTGTAAAAACACTTCAGCAATTACAAACTGTCTTGAATTCTTGTTGTAAAGCCACGAGTAATTGTGCTGTAGCTTGCTCGAGAGGCAATTTATTTTCTGGGCATAATATGGCTTTATTGAAGAGTCAACTTGCTGGGAATCACTGATTTTAATAGTCAGAAGAAATATTTTTTTAAGCGCATTAAAATTGATTAGCGAGAATTTTTATTCAAGCCTTTTCATTATACGCTCGATTTTTTTTAGAAGAGTCTTGATGGAATCTATTTTCCAGTAAAAAAAATCAAGTGCCAGGGAGAATTTTGGACTTTATGTAAATACTGTATTAACTGTTACAAGCTTTTTTTTTGTAAAAGAATGCTTGGAAATGGAGAGCTTTGATACAGGATATTTTATTGTACCTGTTTCTAGATTTAGAGAAGATCAATTTATAATTTTATTTTGGAAATTGTATTCTAATCGCTGGTTATTCACTCAACTATATTTAAACTCGAAACTGAACTGCAGTAGCAGTTTATTTTTAAAAATGATGTTTTATCTAAATGAATCTACAATGTACAAAACATCACGACTGTGGTGTATTTTAGAGTCACCTTTCGTTGAAGTAGAACTTATCGAGATGCGATATATTTATTTACAGTTTTTGTTACATTTCTACAATGAAAGTACTGAGGATCCTCTCCGTGATAAATAACCAAAGGTTAAACGTTCAAAGTCGCATGAGTCGATAAAAAGTAAATTTAAAGAGTAGATTATATATGTAAGTGTTAGCCCGTTATGAAATCGTTACGAAAATTGAATGTTAAATTTGTTTAGAAAAGTTTTATTAATCAGTGTGAATTTTTCGGTAGTTATTTTTGCCACTTGCGCTTATTATTGAATAATTGGATAACTTCAATGTACCTAACAAATAGTTAGATTATACATTATATTATATACATATTTTCGCCTTTTAACCACTGAGCAATAAATACGCTTTATAAGATAAATAATTGTGATTGTACATTATTCTTTTTTTTTTTTTTAGGTGATTAAAAATTCTAATTAAATAAATCCAAATGAGAATTGAAAACCCTCCAAAAACGAGTTTTTAGCTATTTTGAAAGGTGTAAAACTTCATAAATCCAAATCGAGTGACAGAGAAATAAGATTTTAAATCTTTATTTTTGTTTAACTTTACATAACAAGATCGGATGTTTATTTTCGTATAGATGACTAAAGTAGGGTGACTTTAATTGTGATTAAGGGAGGAATAGATTTAAGCAGAGGCTGAGACAAGCGCTTCAGCAACTTCGACGGAAATTGCTGCTTCTGCTTTATCCTTTTCGGATGAAGCGGACGTAAGTTGTTGCTGAGCTTTGCTCAGAATATCCCTTGCTGCTGAATTGTCGATATTTTCAACTGGATGGGCTTCCTCTGCCAGAATCTGGAAGATATCATTTAATTTAAATAACTTCCGTATTATTTTCAATTAGTTAGACAAATTGGTATACACAGCTCTTAAATCTGTCTGGTTTTATTTCTGATTATACCTGAACACTAGAATCTTCGTTAATCGTGATAGTTCCTGAGGAGACGAAAACTTTTTTCGTCTCACCACTTTGTTCATAAACAGTAACCACACCGGGTTTCAAAACTGCTAAGGTTGGTACGTGTTTTGGCAAAATACCAAAGGATCCGGAGAAGGAAGGAACGTCGACCTGGCGAACATTTGCTTGGTCATAAAAAACCTGTGGAAAAAATAATTAGATTTAGTTTAAATTTTATCAGGAATTGAGTAAATGTAATATTAAAAGTTAAAGTATTATTTGAAGCGGAAAGTATTTAAATAACAGAATTAAAAACGTCTAATTCAAAAACATTCGACATTCAAAAACGTTCGAAATTCAAAAACATTCGAAATTCAAATAATGGAGTAATTCAAGTTCCGAGACGAAGTTATTCTTTAAATGAAAATTTACTGAATAGGTTTGATAAATGCATCCCTTTTAGTTTCTAAATAATAAAAAAATTACCTGATTGGCTCCTGCAAATGTGAATTTCATTTCATTGCCAGAAGCCTCGGCAGCGAAGGTTCGAATTTGAGATCGAAGGGAGTTAAAGCAAGGTCGCAAATTTCGTGCAAAAACTGCCATTTTTGATATTCTGAAAATGCAATTTCAAGTGTTAATATTAATCAAAGTAAAATTTGACACGATGAGGTTACATCACAGGGTTGAAGGACAAGATGAATAACCTAACTTTGAGATAGAATCTGACAACTTTTTCAATGAAAGAATTACGTAATTATTTAGTTGTGTATTTGAGGTTCGCAATTGGGGAATAAATAACGATATTTTTGTTAGTTTACCTGATTATCTGCTTTTATCCTACTTTTTTAGAAACAAATTCACGATTACAGACAAGAGCCACCGAAAATATGATTTACGCCTGCGCAGTGCTCCGAAAGTTGACTGTCTGCGCGCGCGCCGGAGAAATTATGCCATTGGTTCAAAAATGGCGCGCGATTTAAAATCGCCAAATTACAGCCAATGGAAAAATTTCTACTGCAGGAAGCCAAAATGTGCTGCGCGCGCAGACAGTCGACGGTGGGAGCAGTGCGCATGCGCCTGATTATTTTTCATGCAGTAGTGCGCAGTCGTGGTGGAACAGGCCGATCCTGATTGGTAGTTATTGGCGGGATTTAAAAAAATCGATACTTTGATTGGATTCGAAATTTATTGAAGTCGCTTTATTTTGTATTTTGCACGGCAGCGCGAGGGCAGAAAATTAATACACTCATGTGGAATTGCATTAATGTATATCTATATGTATATTGTATATAGGTATACTTCCTGTGTTTTAGAGCGGAAGTACGTAATTGAGGTGATGACGTCGTTAAAGTGTAAAAACATAAAGAACTTGCTTCAATGGCGATTTTGGTCACGCCGACAATAAGCAGTGTTTTCAAATGTACTTTTTCTTAATCAGTGTTTTATTATTGTGGTTTATTATGGAATTGTGGTTATTATCAGTGTTAGTTTAATTATTTTTTTCAGAAAGTTTGAGGAAATTAATTTTTAACGTTATTAATGTCATGAAAGAATTGAAAGGAAATTTTGAAGGACGATTGGAGAACAAAGGCAAACAATGAACGCAGGTTTTTGGAAAACTTTTACAACTTGGTAAGCTTTTCATTTTTGTTAAAATTGTATTGTTATTTTTTGTTCGGAAATTATTTTTATCTTTCGTTAAAGAATTCATGAAAAAGAATTCTGAAAATATGAATTCACGAAATATTTAGTTTTTAGGGATTGTACAATTCGGAAATGGAAATTATACACAATTTTGTCGGCTTACAAGTGAAATACACTGTGAAAAATTATAATTTTCAAATTTATGTAGAAACAAAATTTGTCATTTTTAGTTTTCTTGGAATATCAAATTGAAAATATCTAAAATTAAAAAATATGTTTTTTAGTACAGGGTGGCCACATGTTAGGGAAGTCAGAGAAATGTCAGGGAAAATAGAAATTGATATTTATGCCGTGTTATTTTTGTCGTATTGCATATATAAATTTTATATTTTATTTAACAGATTTTAGAAACTTTCCAAGGATTTCAAAGGGTTATAAAGAATTTCCAGGCATTCTTTGAAATTCGTTGGGTTTCTAATGATTTCAAGAGATTTTCAATAATTTTAAAAGGTTTTAGGAGGTTTCTAGGAATTTAAAGGGATTACAAAAGGTTTGTATAATATTTAAAAGATTTTGTGGAATTTTACAAAATTTTAGGAGATTTTTACGTATTTCAAAGGATTTAAAAGTTTTACATGGAATTATAAAGGATTTTAAGAAACTTGGAAGAGTTTTCAGAAATTTAAAGGGATTATAAATATTCTTATAGAATTTTAAAAGATTTTAGCGAATTTTAAGGAATTTCAATAGGTTTCGATCCAATAGTTTAAGGAAATTTTTGTGCATTTTAAGAGATTCTGAAAATATTTTATGGAATTTTGAAGGATTGTAGGAATTTTAAAGAAATTTTTATGAATTTTAAAAATATTAGTGAAAATTGAAGGGATCTTATGAAATATTAACAAACATAAAGGGATTTTGTCGAATTATAAGATGTTTTTAGGAATTTCAAGAAATTTCAATGAATTTTAAGAGATCTTTTCAGAAGTTGTTGTAAATTCGAGAGATTTTAACGAATGTTAAATGTTGTGAAACGATTTAAAAAATAATTTTTTTTACGTATTTAAAGACATTTAAAATTTTTTCGTACAATTATAAAGGATTTTAAGAAACTTGGAAGAGTTTTCAGAAATTTAAAGGGATTATAAATATTCTCATAGAATTTTAAAGGATTTTAAGAATTTTAAGAAATTTTGATTTTTTTAAAGTGATTTTAAGGGATTTGATTGAAATTTTAAAGAACCTCACCAGATTTTTATGATTTATGAAAGATTTTGTAAAATTTTATGGAATGTCAAGAGGTTTTCAAGAATTTTAAAAGATCTTTACATATTTTTAGAGATTTTAAAGTTTTTCGTGGAATTTGTAAAAATTTAAAGAAATTTTGACATTTTTAAAATGTATCTAAGAAATTTAAATATTCCTTGTGGAATTAAAAAAAATTTCAAAAATTATTTTTGATTTTTAAAGGATTTTGTGAGGATTTTGTTTCCAAGAATTTTTATTTACAAATTTTAATGTATTTTAATTTGAAGTGATTTCGTGGAATTTTAAGATGTTTTTATGAATTTCAATGAATTTTAAGAGATTTCCAAGGTTGTTATTTGAGAGATTTTTACAAATTTTAAGTGATTTTGGAGAAATTTCAATAGTATTATTATTGAAAATTTGTACGCATTTTTAATATTTTTTTCTCACGGAAATTTGTCTGAAAGTCAGGGAAAAGTCAGGGAAATGTCAGGGAAATTGAAAAATTGAATCTTGTGGCCACCCTTTTTTATAAAGATTAAAATTTTAATTCTTCATTTTAGTTTACAAATATAAAAATTATATTTAAATATTTTTTCGCTCTGTAGCGCTAATCTTTTCCCAAATATAAGACTACGTACAGAGCGTAAAAATATTTATTCTCGATACTTTTTACATATAACGAAGAATTCAAAATCTAACTTCAAAATTTAATATTTTCATTTTACTTAAAAAATATTTGAATTAGGTATTTTCTCGCTCTGTACGCATAATTCTAGTTAAAAATTGATTAATTCTACAAAGAGAAAAAATTCCAAATTTAATATTTTTTGAGTAAAATGAAGAAATCGAATTTTTACATTAGAGCTTAGCTCCAACGCCCTTAATGTTTTTGTTGTACAATCTGCGTTTTTACACCTAAATGAATACTTATACTGAATAATTCTAATATATCTTTCCATATTATGAAATCACGAGTATTGAAAATTGTTTAATGAAATTCTACTGGCATAACAAATACTTTGAGATTTCCAGTCATTCTATTTTCTCAGTTTCTTTTCATTAACATGAGATTGTTTACATTATTTAAAATCTTCAGATTTGATATTTCTGGGTCATATATTTTGTGAAAAATGTTAAAGAAAATTTATTTTTTTTAGAAAAATTCAATTTCTTCATTTTACCCAACAAATATTAAAACTGATTTATATAAAATTTCTTAAAATACCTTTATAATGCTCTAAATTTAGTTAAATTCCTTTAAATTTCGTAAATTCTAGTGATATTTCTTAAAAATTAATTAAAATTACTCAAAGTCGCATAAAGTCTCATTAAATCTCTTAAAATTTCTGAAAATCCACTGAAATTTTGTAAAATCTATTGGATCCATTCAAAGTCTTTAAAATTAATTAATATCCTATAAAACATCGTACAATCCCTTCTGGAATTACTTAAAATTCCATAAAATATGGACAAATCCCTTTAAGTTATTTATACTTATATATTTTTTGTCAGCCCTGTTAAATAAAATTTAAATTAGATTTAATTTGAAAAGGCAAATCCAAAGAAAGTAAAACGCTTTATGTTCCATTTTTATAAAGTTTAAAATTTTAATTCTTCATTTTAGTTTACAAATATAAAAATTATATTTAAATATTTTTTCGCTCTGTAGCGCTAATCTTTTTTCAAATATAAGATTGCATACATAGCGAACAAATATTTATTCTCGATACTTTTTGCATATAACGAAGAATTCAAAATCTAACTTCAAAATTTAATATTTTCATTTTACTTAAAAAATATTTGAATTAGGTATTTTCTCGCTCTACACGGATAATTCTAGATAAACATTGATTAATTCTACAAAAAGAGAAAATTCCAAATTTAATATTTTTTTTGTATCTAATAATACGGAAAGAATAATCGAGACGATTTTATTTTTCAGTTGTAAATATGACATCTAATTCTTAACTTTCGATGAAAGGTATAGTGGCACACCTGGAAGGGTAATTTTCCAGATACTTGAGCTGAAACTATATCCGCCCACTATCAGACCCAGCTTAGGAAAATTTATTGTGGTATACTAAAAGATGACATTAGTAAAATGTAAAGTGAGATCTTGATAGTCAGAAATGCGGATTTGTATTAAATTTGGACTTTACAAATACAATCAGCTTAGGCTTATTTAGGAATAGAAAATATAAAATATGTACGTCTGACCGTCAATTTGCTATGCCATGGTCATATAATTAGAGGGTGTCTACTACCGGGAATACGCCTGGAATTTTGTATACCGGGAAAAAACCGGGAATACGCCTGGAATTTTTTTCAAGAACCTACTTTTATAAACTATTTTTGTTTTCTGTCATAGCAAATAATGTCTACCAAAGAAATAATAAGTTAATACACTTCAGTTACTGCTTCATATTTTATAATTTGATTGAGTAACTTAGTTGCTCAAAATTAAGTCTGATTAGTAGTTGAGTAAATACTTGCAGTATTACACATATAACTTTTATAATTTATTTAACAAATTTTAGAAACTATCCAAAGATTTCGAAGGATTATAAATAATTTCCAGGTATTCTCTGAGATTCTCTAGGTTTTTAAGGATTTCAAGACATTTTCAATAATTATAAAGGATTTTAAGATATTTTTAAGGAAGATTAGGGAATTCAAAGAATTTGTAAGGATTTCTAAGGAATTTTAAAGGACTTTAAAAAGCTTGTAAAAAGTTTAAGAAATTTTAATTTTTCAAAGTGATTTTAAGGGATTTTAATGTTCTCCATGAAATCTTAAACGTTTTCATGAGATTTTTTATGAATTTTTAAAGATTTTGTATAATTTTGAAAAGTTTTCGAAAATTTTAAAAGATTTTTCTACGTATTTCAAGGGATTTTAAAGTTGTTTCGTGGAGTTATAAAGGATTTTAGGAAACTTGTAAGAATTTTAAGAAATTTTAATTTTTCAAAGTGATTTTAAGGGATTTTAATGTTCTTCATGGAATCTTAAATGTTTTTATGAGATTTTTTTTTATGAATTTTTAAAGATTTTGTGGAATTTTAGGGAATTTTGAAACGTTTTCGAAAATTTTAAAAGATACTTTTACATATTTCAAAGAATTTAAAAGTTTTATCGTGGAGTTATAAAGGATTTTAGGAAACTTGTAAGAATTTAAAGAAATTTTGATTTTTCAAAGTGATTTTAAGGGATTTTAATGTTCCTCATGTAATTTTAAATGTTTTCATGAGATTTTTTATGAATTTTTAAAGATTTTGTGGAATTTTGAAAAGTTTTCGAAAAGTTTAAAAGATTTTTTACGTATTTCAAGGGATTTTAAAGTTTTTTCGTGGAGTTATAAAGGATTTTAGGAAACTTGTAAGAATTTTAAGAAATTTGTATTATTTTAAAGTGATTTTAAAGAATTTAAATGTTCCTAATGGAATTTTAAACGATTTCACAAAATTCTTATGATTTATAACAGATTTTATAGAATTTTAGGGGAAAAGTTTTCAAAAATTGTGAAAGATTTTTACATATTTTAAGGGATTTTAAAGTTTTTCGTGAAATTTTAAAAATTTGTGAAAATTGCATGTAATTTTGACATTTTAAAAATTATTTTAAGAGCATGTAATACTTTACCATAAGAGCAAATTAGTTATACCAATTATACATTTATAATAATAAATATTACATGCCCTTAAGGAATTTTAATAGTCCTCATAGTATTTAAAAAATTTCAAGTAATTTTTACATTCTTATCAGAGAATGTATTATTGATTTTTAAAAGATTTTGCGAGATATTTTATTTCAAGAGTTTTTCTTTAGAGATTTTAATGTACATTAGGGAATTTTATAGAACGTATAATAATTGTAAAGGATTTCATGGAATTTTAAGATATTTGAAGATGTTTTCAGGAATTTCAAGAAATTTCAATGAACTTTAAGAGATTTCAAAAGTTGTTGTAAATTTGAGAGATTTTTACGAATATTAAATGTTGTGAAGTGATTTTAAATTTCAAAAGATTTAAAGCGAAAGTGTCTGAAAGTTAGGGAAAATTCAGGGAATTTAAAAAAATTGAATTATTTTCATTTTACTTAAAAAATATTGGAATTAGATATTTTCTCGCTCTGTACGCATAATAGTAGTGAAAAATTGATTAATTCTAGATAGACGGAAAAGTCCAAATTTAATATTTGTTGAGTAAAATGAAGAAATAGAATTTTTAGATTAGAACTTGGCTCCAACACCCTTAAAGAAATAAAAATAAAGCCAAAAATCTTAATTATTTTGAATTATCATTATTTATTTTGTCCATTTTTTAAATAAAATCGATTGTTTTTGGGATAGATTTTAAAAGGGAGATTGAAAAAACCCAAAAAATTCTTTAAAAAAATAACAACTTTATTATCAATCATTCAGTGTGTAAAAATAATTCAACAATGTTTTTTATAATATGTCAGGAAAATAAATCTTTAAAATTACAAATACAATTTCTATACTATCACTTTTCTACGTTAACGCATTACATACAAAGTTAAATCATTGTCATTAAATATTATTTACAGTTGACTAAACTATTTTATACATGAAGTAAGTTAAGTTTCGACTGAAACTATAAAATCACAATGCTCGAATTATCAATTTTTAAAAGGGAAAATTAATATTAATCAATTCTTTTAAGTTTTATCTCTAACCGCTCATCAGTATCCTCTTAGCAAGGTTGTACTGTACAAAAATTTGAGCTAAAAATCGAATGTTTAAAAAAGTCATTATATTCCTTTGGCTTCGCGCGTATATCTTAAATGGACGGAATGACAAATTGAATCCTAATCCTCACCGTTTTTAAAACCTTATACATCTAAATCTGAAGATCCGTCCGAAATATTGGTGGAACTCCTCCTTGAACTCCCTCCATGATGTCTTGATTTGATGTGTCTGTCAAGGTCCCTTCGCCTAACGAGAACTTTTCCGCAAATATTACACCTGTAAGGTGTTTCCCCATCATGATCAGCGTGAAGTCGAACATGTTTGTTCAAATTGCTAGGATCTCCAAACGCCCTTTTGCAGACGTGGCACTGCAGTGGTTTGTACCCCGTGTGGGTCCTGTAAAAATTAAAAACTCTGATTAGCTACAACTTCAGGAAATAGAATAACTTCAGTAAATCTTAAACCTGGGTTTAGGCTTTCACTCAATTTAGAATTACGATTTAAATAAAAAATAATAATTACCTGATATGGATTTTCAGGCCGTACTTTCGGGAGTAGTTCTTCCCACAGAATTTGCATCTGTGACACTTGTCCGACTTTCCCATATTGCTGTAAATCGTCTCGATTTGAGCGGCTTCATCAGCAGAGAATTGTGCCATTGATGGCGCAGTTGGTGGTGCAATTGGTAGTGTCTGAACTTCTTCGAAGTTGTTCATCATCAGGCTCTTGTTTTGCGTAACATGGAGACCCTGATAAATAGACTGACAGTTGTAAGGTCTAAAGGCGGAGATGTGATGCGTGGGAGGTTCGGTAGGCTGACGTCTTGGGGATAAAGACAGAATCTCGTCTATAGAGTGCGAAGATCTGTGAGATGACGCTGGACTGTGGATTTTCACACTGTTGTACATTTCACTGGGTGGCGTTAATAGATCAAAACGTTCCATGGGATATTGTAACGCGAGAGGAAATTGTTTCGGAGGTGATTTTTGAGGACTTAGTAATCCAGGATTGAAGAGTGGTGTTGGTGGTGGTGGAATATTCAGGGAAAAAGATGGATCCTGGAGGCGGTGAAAATCTCTGGCTAACATAATCCAGAGATAAGTAGCGTCGTAATTATTGCAACCCAGAGCAAGGTGAATCTTCAGTAGATTCGGGTAATCGAAAGCCTGTTCGCACTTGTCACACACATATGTAGATTGCCCTGAAATACAGAATATAAAATTGGATGTTAGTTGAGATTTGTAACGGTTTTTGATTTAGTAAATAATTATTTTTATTGATTATTAATTGTAAAGCGTTTGGACTTGAAGCTTACCTTGTATGTGTATGGGCAGCAGGTAAGATGGGATATTCATTGTGGCAAGGATTTTTCCAGTGAACCAAATTACTAGAGGTTCCCCGGCGGCAATTATTCTTATCGCTTTCAGATAAACACCTTTATCCGTGCTCATTAATTCGACATTTGAACTCTGACAATCTTTAGCTATTGTGAGGATTTGGATCCAGAAACTTGCATCAATCCCGTTAAGGCTGTGCATGTGGCCGTTAGTAACAGTTATTTCGATCTGTAAAGAAAATTTTTTATTCGAAATTACAATGTATCAAATTTAAAGTTTTTATTCTAGAAATTATTTTGGGCCCTGTTTTAAAATAACTCGACTTTTGTTGGTTGTTTAAATCAATTTTCGCGATCTTAAGTAAAATAAAAGGTCTTAATCGATTGATGTTGTTGTCTGTTATAGAATTTGAAAGTGCAGAAATTTTCCTCGACTCTAATCACTAATATTATTATTTTATACTCAGGAAATAATATTATCGTCCCTTGCAAACGAGCTTGATCACTTTCCGATTCCGGCGATAAACTATGAATATTTTTCTTCACAGGAAGTGTTAAAAATGAAAATATTAACTTACACGTGAGATATTTGTTTTATCAGCCTGGCAAATCTTGTGGACGTCAATAACTTCCGTCGAAGAGTGAACAGTCAAATCAGTAGCGGCTCTGACGACAGGTTCATGATCATCTTCTTGATACGATATTCTTGGAAACAAGTTCAGACTATGATAATTTATAGGACTCTTCATATGGAACAAGGAATTTGGTTTCCTTTGGCAAATCATCATGTTTTTAGAATCCTTCGAACTCGTAAATTAGAACAATTGCTTTCGAAAAGGCACACTTGTTTTTAAAAACACACTTAAACACTCACTAAGTTCTCCACTGAGCACTTTGCAACAGCTAACTTTGAAACTCACGAAGAACACTGAACATCTAGCAACTATTACTTTGGGGAACTTGGAATGTACTAATTGTCGATCAGAATGTATCGTGCTTAAATAGGCAGAAAGACAGAGGTGGGACGGGCCTAAGGGATGTTGGAGTTCGTCTCTGAATGGCTGGGACTTTCCCCCTCCATCGCTAGTAGAGGAAATTGTATTTGAAGAACTTTTGGGAGGCTGTCCCTTTGGCTCGTTCCAAACTGTAGGGGAAGTGGCGTCTGGCAAATGGAGAAAGTTCAGGGGTACGCGTGCTGCAACTGCAAGGTGTTTGTGGTAGGGGAGTTTAGAAAAAGAAATTATACCAGATTACCCTTCTTCTCTTCTCCACTATTTTTTAATTTAATTATTACTTCATTTTAGATCGAGAATCAATATAAAATAAAAATTTGTATTGTTTTTCGTATATTGAGGAAATATTTCGATAAATATACTTGGTAGTACTCAGGTATTCATATTAACGGTCTTTAAATTTTACAATTTTGCAGGGATTGGCGCCAGACTACTTAGACGTCTGCCTTATTCTGTGAACGCTTGGGATGTCTAGCCATTGGATTTATTATTCTAAATCTAAGTCTTTGCAGGTAAAGACTTCTAAATGTGAATATTTAATACATTCATAAATATATAATCAATATTTACAAAATACTGACGCTGCTTCCTACCATGACAAATCGTAACAAATAGTAACAAAGCGTTACTTTGTTCTTAAAAACGAATAGACATTTTTCTACATTTTCATGAAAATCAATGAAATTTTATGAAACTCTTCTCTGTGATAAAATATCAGGAAGAAGTTTATTTTGTAAAAAAAGTTGAAATAACAATTTGAAGTTAATTTTATTTTTCTTTCGGGGGCTCTTAGACAAATGGGGTCGAATACAGGAGCACTTGCTTCTGGAGGATGCACCGGTGCAGATAGAAAAGAAAAGGGGAGAAACGTTCTAAACACTCGTGCTCGAATTTCGAGGGAGGGTTGCCTGGTTGTGGGGAATGGTACAGCTTGTGAACACTCGTGTAATTCTCTGGTCCGACACCAATCGGGGTGAATCTCTACCCGCGACCAACCACCAACCTTTCACTTTATCCTCAATCGTTTCCAGCACCTTGCAGGGAGTCCCCAGCAAAAATTCACAATTCCACAAAAATTATCTTTCCATAAAATTATCTTTCATACCAATATCAATTAATTATTTCGAACAAAAAATAATCCTGAAGAAAAAACCAAAAAGTCATAGCAATAAATTATTTACGGAGAAATAACACAGGCCAACAAAAAAAAAAGTTATTTGAACTTTTGATGGGACAGACTTACTTTCATGTATTTTTCCACGCTGAATCCGAATTTGCAATAAAACATTACGAGTCAAGTCTTCATGTAAAAAAAAATTGGAACATGGTTTCCGACGTATTTTTATTCGTAGAATTCGAATCTGGGTCCAAATTAACAATTTTGTAGGTAGTTTTTTTACTAAACTTCAAAAAACCATGGTTTTTGCGTTTATGTCGAAAACGATCTGGAAAACACCCTAGTTTTTATGCAAATTCGGATTCAGCGTGGAAAAATACATGAAAATAAGTCTGTCCCATCAAAAGTTCACATAACTTTTTTTTTTGTGGGCCTGTGTTACTAAACATCTACATTAGAACTAATGTATATAATGTTTCCAAAGGTGTTGAATAGAAGGGATCTAAAAATAATCAAGACCGAAAATCAAATAAACACAAAATATTTGTGTTACTTTAGTTTCTTTCATTTCCCAGCACCCGAGAGACAAACGTCACGAAGTTCTAAGCTCGAGGTCTGGGATTATTGAGGATCGTAAATTACTGTACCCCCAGCAATTTTACTACTGTAATACGATAGGCGCCAGAAGACACGTAATGCTTTCTGGAAACAGGTGAAAACGCCGGTTTCTTAACGATGTAACAGGACAGGAAAATCAACAGCTGAAATGACAAAATAATGTGGAAACTAATTTCTGTGCAAATAGATTCTTAGGTTTAATTAGTATGATCTTTATTATACAAAGTCACTATTCCGCGAAGAAGTGAGATAAGCTTTGGGAATTTGTGAAATTATATCATCAATGACAGAAAAATAATTGAAATTCAAAAATAGTTGAAAAAAATATTCCTAAATTCTAGTTAGAGATGAGAGAAAATTAATAAATAAGAAATCAAATCAATACCCTAAGAACTTAAGAGTATTAATTTGTGAAAAAAAGTTGAGCTCTCGACAAAGGCTCATTTTCAACTAGGATCATGGAGGGCTAATGCAAAAGCTATAATTTTCATTGACATATCCCTCTCTGGAGTCTGATGATGTGCTTCATAGAAAAAAAGGATGTGTTTATCGACTTTATCTCGAGTTTAATCGAGCGGGGATTTTTCTTATCAGGGTCGATCTCACTGGCGATCTACGCACGCGAGCGAGAAGAATGAGGAACTTAATTTGTTAATCAATCGTTGATTCAGATGCACCTTTCGTCCTGTCGACAGATCCCTCGCTCTTGATGGGACATACATTGGTCTGCAGCTGAGCCAAACAATGTCCTTTCACATGAAGCTTTTATAGCCCCATCAAACCTAGAGAATGTCCCTATCTTACACTCGTATTCTATCAACCTGCATTTTGCAAATCAATTTCCATGCCCACTTCCAAAGTTTTTCTTTTTTTACCAGCACCCTATTAGCTCTTATTTTTCAAATAAAAAATTTTCATAAAACTCGGATTAGTCTTTATTGATGAAAAGAATTTTTCAAAGTTGGCAATTATAGTAATAAATTTTCGTTTGAAAAGAGTCGACGTTTTTATATTGTCTCACACGACAACATTAACAAAAAATTTATTCGAAAAAAATTACGTAAGATACGGGGAGGGGGAGTCAAAACTTAAGGATACTTACAGAGGCGGTGGAGGGGGGTAAAATTCCTGAAAACAGCCTTACGCTCAAGAAAACTCGCGATCAAGATCATAGTTCTGCATATAAAAATTCACAGTTACTATACTAAAGACTGAATAAATATATAGTAAAAATTTGGAAGCTCTGCGCTTTTTACTTTCGCTAAAAAAAACTTCGAAAAACGGTATGACCCCCTTATAGCTGACAACGAGAATACCCAAGTGGTACCACGCCAGTTTTAATGTGCCAATATTGGGTAGCCATAGCTGGCGTAGTACTAACTTTACCATTGGGTCAGTACTCTATCAAATGCAAATTCCAATATCGGCAGTCCAGAATCGACCTGGTACTGGCTTTGTACAGTAATAAAAAAAATACCAGCACTGGATCTGCGGACTCATGCCAACTTCAAGGCCAGTATTGGTACGAAACTGGCAAGGATCTAAACATTTTCCAAAATTACAATTCTCAAAATTATAAAATTTCAAAAATAATAAAGATTATGAAATTCAAAATTTCATAAAAATATAAAACTATCAAAAAAAGATAAAAATCCCAAAATTTAAAATCCCGGAAATAATAACATTTTTTTTATTATCGATATTATATATTAAAGAAAAACACCAAATATATTTTTTCGGGTGTTTTGCAATTTTTTTAATTTTATCATTTTATATACTTTAAATTTCGAAAACTTCATAAATTTGTGAATTAAATATTTCTATAGATTTATAAGATTGAGAATTCTGAATTTTTGGAAATTTAATCAAGTTTATAATTG
>UCOK01019610.1:0-21971 GCA_900474325.1 Synergus umbraculus | reverse complement strand
GTGTTTGAAGTGTCGTTTTTTTTATCGACAATCTTTTGGTTGTACGACAGGGGCTATCTGCTTATTTTCTGCAAAAAGAAATTTGTTTGGCTAAAAAGTGAATTTTTACAAGTGATGAGACGCGGGTTGAGGGGTGCGGGTAAACAGTACTTACATTTTGCCAAGTCCCTGTTCGAGCAAAAAAGGCACAAAACTTCACTCCAAGCGTGCTTCACTCACTCAGAAAAATTTTCCGAATCTCGCTATGCACTTCAAAGCCCGAGCACTTACGAAAATCGTGTAAAAAAAGAAGTTTTATAAATCGCGTACTACACATGTGCTAGTTACTTGAATAGTTACTGGACCTGTCAGCTGTTTCGCAGGGTCGCCAATTTACCATTAAATATACCATTATATTTACCATTAGACTAATGGTAAATTGGCGACCCTGCGAAACAGCTGATAGGTCCAGTAACTATTCAAGTAACTAGCACATGTGTAGTACGCGATTTATAAAACTTCTTTTTTTACACGATTTTCGTAAGTGCTCGGGCTTTGAAGTGCATAGCGAGATTCGGAAAATTTTTCTGAGCGAGTAAAGCACCCTTGGAGTGAAGTTTTGTGCCTTTTTTGCTCGGACAGGGACTTGGCAAAATGTAAGTACTGTTTACCCGCACCCCTCAACCCGCGTCTCATCACTTGTAAAAATTCACTTTTTAGCCAAACAAATTTCTTTTTGCAGAAAATAAGCAGATAGCCCCTGTCGTACAACCAAAAGATTGTCGATAAAAAAAACGACACTTCAAACACATCATTTTTGCGACCTCAAACACCGCGTATTGCTAAGATGTGGACACAATGGCGGATTTTAAGGCATTCCACAGATTTTGCTATTTTTCTGTGTTTGTTCACATGTTTTCGTGAAATGCTGCAACAGGCTTAAGGGCATTGCACCCAAGTGTTAAGCTCATAATTTCAATCTCCATTTTACTCAACGAAAATTATAGATAAATATTTTATCGCTCTGTAGCGCTAATCTTTTTTCAAATATAATACTGCGTACAGAGCGAAAAAATATTTAATTTCGATACTTTTTACATAAAATGAAGAATTCAAAATCTAACGTCAAAATTGAATATTTTCATTTTTTTTTTTTTAATATTTGAATTATATATTTTCTCTCTCTCTCTGTACGCATAATTCTAATAAAAATTGATTAATTCTACAGAGGGAAAAAAATCCTTTAATATTTGTTGAATAAAATGAAGAAATAAAATTTTTATATTAAAACTTGGTTCCAATACCCTTAAGAGCAAATGGACGATATAACTTTAGCCAAATTTCTCGTAACTAAATAAATATAATATCTATATTTTATATAATAAATAAATAGATGAATTTATTTTTTTTCAATAGAAAAATTTCTCAATATGTCACTTTTGTCCCTAAATTACAACGCATTTTGGAAAAAATTGATATTATGGGTTACTCCACATGTATCTCACTATGAACACCTTATATAATTATAACTAATGTTTTATTCCCAGCATACGCATTTCTTGTGAAAAGGTTCAATAAATGAGTGAATGATTTATAACTGAAAAATCAAGACATACATTTTATTTATTGAATTAAATTTAATCTACTAAAAATTAAAATAAAAATAAAATTATAAATAAAAATATAATTAAAATTAAATCTACTAAACATATACAAGTTTATCTATTTGTAAAATTTTATTTCAATGCAAAATGAGATTAAACTTTTTTCATTTATATAGCAGAGTTCTTGGTACGTTGCAATAGGAAGTCTTTTACAAATTTTTCCAAGAAATGTGAACGTTATTAAGATTAACGAACCACGTCGAATTTACAATCATAAACTCAAGGCGATTCCAATAAATGTTTTCAGATATAAAACTTTCGTAGTACTGTTTAAATTTCCTGTTATTTATTGGCATTTGCATTAAATATATCAGCTTAGTATTGTCTAATAACTTAATACTATTTTACTAAGAAATATCTAATAATTAATATTTTATATTAAACTCATATTTTTTTTTATAAAAATAGGTCAGCTTTATTTCAAGCTACTAATTTATTGATTCTTTATAGCAGAATAACTAATTAATCGATTAATTAATTAACGAGTAATTATGTACTTTTTATGTTTACGAGTTCTATAATTCTATTGATCTGATTCGACGTATTGAAGTTTATTAATTTCTTAGGGATAATTAAAATTGGCAAATTTTAGATGTGCAATTTCATTTTTTACTTTTTGAATTGAACTCGACGATTCATTTTCTACAATAGCGAATTTTATCAGATATTTATATTTAATTTTATAAAATTATAATTTTTTTATTTATTTTGTCTGAGATTATTTATCCAATTTTTCCCGGCAGAGAATTAAATATTAAAGGACGTCTTTTATAAAAGTAGAGATTGGCTAAGTGTTGTCTTGATGTTAAGATAAAATGGTATCTAAAATAATATTACTGTAATCTTTCAAAAATAACCTATTCTTTGTTTCTGATTAAATTGTTCTTTTTTCAGGGATCAAAGGGAGAAGAAAACGGGCAACCTTAAGATCGACATCAATGGGATGTAAATTTCGAAATTTCAATGCGAACCTGCTTTTTGTGATTCAGAAATCAGTGCGATGGATCAAATCACACTTAAGAAGACGAGCAACGACAACCCGATCACGAAGATCACGATCCAAAAACGTTAATGTGAAGAAAAAAAAAAAAAAAAAAAAAAAAAAAAAAAAAACAAAGATGGACAAGAAAAATCAGAAACTTGGAACAGAAAAAAGGAAAATAGAAGATGAAAATTTACACAAAGGGTTTTTCACCTGGAAACAAAGGGGCTCGGTCACTAGGAAAATTCTGTGCATTCGGAGCGATGGCGTAACTCGCGACTTCGGGGGTCCGGCTGAGAAAGCTAGGTACCTATCAATTTTATAGGTGCTGTATATTTTTGAACGTCTTACCGCCAGCCAACGTACGCAATTATTTATTTTAAACGACAAGTAAAAATCGGAAAGCGACGGACGACCCAATTTTCGAAGACATCGACCCCATTCGTCTGCACCAAGCCTTCGAGTGCGCATATAGGCATAGTTACATTATTAATTCGATTCTCATTATTCTCGTCATGGCTATTATCGTCATTAGAACGCTATGATTCTCATTATTATGACTGTCGTCCTACGGCCTCGAGAGCCGTTAGAAATTCGTTTATATGTAAAAAGGCACTGTTAAAGTCACAACACCCGCACCACGTCGTATAACACTCTATTATCGAATTGTAGGTAAATCGAGTATCTGATCGCGCAGCAGCACGCGTATTACGAATTTTTCCCAGGGACACGCCACCTCCCGTTCTTATCTCATCAAGAAATTTATTAATTATACCAAAGATAACAGAAAAAAATCTCTTTTGGAATGTCAACCATTTGAAAAATGTTTTTCATAAGATAAAGACTTTCCCCCGAGTAGTTGATCAGATTTTGGAATTTAACGTAACTCATTTTACAACCGGAAAACTATTTCATAATCAATTTTATATAAACTGAAAGATCGAGAATGGATTTGAGGAAGCTTAAGGGCGTTGGACCCAAGTGTTAAGCTCAAAATTCTATTCTCCATTTTACTCAACTAATATATTATTATATATTATATATTATATGTTAGTATATTAATATATTATTTTCGATACTTTTTGCATAAAATGAAGAACTCAATAGCTGACTTCAAAATTCAATATTTTCATTTTATTATTGGGTTGAAGTTTCAGACGTCTAGTCTAATGATTTTTTATTTTTATATTCATTGGAATAATAATATTTAAAAAAGATTATTCCACATTTTCCAAAACCTAAAATTTTTATTTATTTACTGGCAGAAACTTAACACCATTGTTCTCGACTTTAAGAGAATTTTAAAAAAATTAAGTAATTTTAAACAGACTTTAAAGGATTAAAAAAGATTGTAATTAATTTTGAGGACTTTTTCAGGATTTCAAGGATTTTTTTAAATTGGGATTTCCTGAAATATTCAAGGATCTTGTGAGATTTTGTGTCATTTTCAGGAATTTAAGAAACTTAAAGAAATTTGAAGGGACTTTAAGAGCTTTCAAGAGATTTTACGAGATTTCAAGATATTTCAAGAGATTTTAATGAACTCTATGGAATTTTGAAATATTTCAAAGATTTAAAAAAATTTACTAAAGATTAAAAAAATGTCAAATAATTAAAAATATTTTATGGGATTTCATTTGATTTCGTCTATATTAGAATCAATTCCTTGAAATTCCTTAAAATATCTTGAAATCTTGTGAAAACTATCCTTAAATTATTTTGAATTCTTTTGAAAATCCTTTGAAATCGCTTGAAATCTTTGAAATCCCTTAAAAAATTTTGAAGTTCCTTGGAATTAAAAGAAAGTCTTCAAAATTCAATGAAATTTCTTAAAATATCTTGGAATTCCTTTGTCACTTTTAAAATCTCTTAGAATCCAAGGTAACTCTGAGTAAATTTCTGCTAGTAAATAAATAATAATAACAAATATTTTTTGTAACTCTTTTATTTTGATATTCTTAATGTAATAAATATAAAAAATAAACAAAAAAAAAGCCTCATCAGCCTAGACGTCTCAAACTTCAACCTAATAATTTTATTTAAAAAATATTTGAATTAGATATTTTTTTGCTCTATACGTATAATTCTAGTTAAAAATTGATTTATTATACAGAAGAAAAAAGTCCAAATTTAATATTTGTTGAGTGAAATGAAGAAATTGAATTTTTAGATTAAAGTTTAGCTCCAACACCCTTAAAAAATCCCCCAACATAATTTTTTTCTCTAATAAATGAAAAAATTCCAAGAGAAATTCTGAAATGATTTTGAGACTCCAAATAGCGAGGTGAAATCCCTCTGAATATTTAATTTCGCTAAATTTTCTAATACCGTTTATAAATTGAGAATTGAAGGGAGGGGTGAGTCTCTCTGTACATAAATATCGTGCTAGATGCACGCTTAGAAGTGATATTATCGAAGGAAAGTGATGCAGATTATCTGCGTATAAAATACGCGTGCGGGAGTAAGTTCAAGCAAAATGAAATAAAAAAAAATGGATCACGAACATGAACATCAAGCTTAATACCAAAGGTGCCCTAAGAAAACATGTATTTACGTTTTATCATCAGCATCGTCAAGGCGAAGTATCTTGTTAAGGAGAGTCTAATGTCCTAGGAGAAAAGAAAGAGTGGGTGTGTGAGAAAGCGAAATAGCGAAAAAGCGAAGCAAGAAAGAGTATTAACTAATAATTATATAACGAATGCGAACATATCATAGGGTTAAGGTCTTTAGTGAAAATTGTAAGTATAAATAGTAATATATATCGTAACGATCTGTCTTTAACATTACGATATATTTAGAGAGGTGTGCCCCGTGTGCTAGAACGACGGCCAACTCGGCACGTAATTTGCCCAAGTGCCTTCCTGTTGGTCGAGTCATGCTAACTGTACCGTAAGTCACTTCCTAATGTCAATGTCGATCCGACTTAAACCCGACCAGATCCGATTTTTCATCCAGCGGAAAATTCGATTCCTTCCTCGGCTCCAAACAAAAATTTCAACATACAAAGATTTTTTCAA
The DNA here is from genome assembly GCA_900474325.1 of Synergus umbraculus. Taxonomy (NCBI): domain Eukaryota; kingdom Metazoa; phylum Arthropoda; class Insecta; order Hymenoptera; family Cynipidae; genus Synergus; species Synergus umbraculus. The sequence continues at coordinate 16,329 of UCOK01019610.1, read as the reverse complement.
AAGAAATTTTTCTTCGGATATTTCTTTCGAGGAGATTTCTTGATTGTCTCCTGTTTACCTGTTTAGAAGAGCGAAAAGATAAATTACTGGGCATTTATTACACGTATCCGCAATTAGTAGCAGCGATAAGTAACGCTAAAGTAACGATGTAATGGTAGCTGAGTAATTAAGACTATAATGATGATCGTAATCCACCGACATGAACCTCCCGGCATTATAAGGAGAAATTAACTCAAAAACAACGAGCCCAATTCTCTGCTCGTTTCTCTGCTAGAGGAGTAATGAAATGATAGAAGAACCGGAAAAAAAAGACAACTTTCCAGCTTCAATGCCGTCCTGAGTGCGATTCTCGGATTTTCCGGTTCAGGGGACTTTTCTCACTCAATTTTGTTTACTCAAACCTCATTTCTAGCTTCTAAGAAAGTCTTATTTATTCGTTTAACATTCTCTCATTTTAAAAGTGATAAATTGTCTGTGAACTTTTACTAGAATCTCAAAGCGAAACATTCCAGCGGAGTTAATTAAAGTCTCGATTGAATTAAACTCATCAGAGTTATAAGTTTTCGAACCGAAGATGCCTTTTCTATTTTTGAATTTTTTCTATACTATAATTTCTAACTGAGCATTCCAGAATTTTATAGAGCACAACGATCTGTGACTAGAGTATTTAAATAAAATCACAATTTTGAGAACGTGGTCAATCTTGCAGGGTGCTTTGAAAGGGTTAAAATATTCCGAGAAATTATTTGCAGCGAATAGGAAGCGGAAAAATTTGCGGGGAAAATGGGTGGTGCAGTCTCTGCTCGAGTAGAACTCCTTTCTAATGTTTGTGCACGATACGAATCCACTTTTGATTCGTGTGGTTCAAGATCTCACGCTAGCTAGGAGGTATCGAGGAGTTGATCGAGAAACGAGAAAGGAAGAAAGGAGGGAAGGGCACGTATACCTACTTCTTCGGTGTAACCGTTACGGAGTAATGTAATTATCCTCAGAGAGCCGTAAACGACTCCGCGGTCCATCGCACTGCTTTCTTTTCGATTCTCCATCTCCGAAGCATCGATGCTTCCTGTTCGCCACGGCGAATTTAGACATTTTATTCGACCTTGATTCTTGAATTCGGCGTTTGGCCCCATTTTAATTGAAACGGGATGCCGTGAGCAAAAAAAGGGCAGAAGAAATTTCGGTGAAAAAATAGTGAAAGTTGGGAGACTTTGTTTAAGGGCGTTGAACCTAAGTCTTAAGCTCAAAATTCTATTCTCCAATTTACTCCACGAAAATTATAGATAAACTAGCAATTATGATCCGCGCGATTAGTTTCTCGTTTTTGCACATCCATTGCTAGTACAAAAAATAATTGAGAATTTTTAATTCTTGAAATATAAAATCTTGTAATTCTTTATCTAATTTCAGAAATCTTTATGAGTTTTATAAAATTCCTTAAAATGTCTTTATTATCCTTCAAAATTTAGTGAAATTCTTTTAAATTTCGTGAATTCACTTGATATTTCTTAAAATTACTTAAAATTCCACAAAATATGTACAAATCCCTTAAAATTATTTAAAATCCTATGAAATTTCATAAAATCCCTTAAAGTTCCTGACAATCCCATGAGTTTTCATAAAATTCCTATACAATATCTTAAAATTACTTAAAATCCCATGAAATCTTATGAAATCCCTTGAAATTACTGAAAATCCAATGAAATCTCGTAAATCCCTTTTAGTTAGAATAACTTAATATTCTATGAAACATTGTCAAATCTATGAATTTTAAGAAATTTTAAACTTTTTACGAATTTAAAGTAATCACAATAGATTTGTGTAACATTTCAAAGATTTAGTGAAGTTTTAAATGACTTCATGATATTTTAAGAGATTTTAAAAAAAGTTTAGGGAATTCAAAGAAAATTTTAAGGAATTTTAAAGTTCCTTGTGGAATTTAAAAATTTCTTTTGGAATTTTAAAGGATTTTAAAAAGCTTGTAGGAATTGTATGGAATTTTGATTATTTAAAGTAATTTTAATTGGTTTTAATGCTTCTCTTGGAATTTTAAAGGAATTCATGACATTTTTATGATTTTGTGGAATTTTACAGAAATTTAAATTCTTTAAAATTCTTGAAAATCCAATGAAAACACTTTATTAGATTTTTATATTCTTTAAATTTCTTCAGATTCTATAAAATCCCAATAACTGGTAAAATCCCTTGAAATTTCTGAAAATCACAATAAATTTCATAAAATTCCTTGCAATACTATGAAATCCTTCAATATTTATAAAATTGCAAGAAACTTAAGATTCGTAAATGTCTCTGTCTTAATATAATATTTTTGAAATAAGATTTTGAGTAGGAAATCTTAAAAGATTTAACGATATGTTGTGATTTTAGGAACTTATTGAGATTCCTGAAATTAGACTAGGGATTACAAGTTTTTATTTTTCAAAAATTTTTAATTCTGAATTATTTTGCATGCTTTTGAAATCCCTTAATTTTTCTAATTCCACATTTTTTTGAAAAAATGGTTTTCGCTCTGTAGCGATAATCTTTTTTCAAATATATGTACAGAGCGAAAAAATATTTAATTTCGATACTTTTTGCATAAAATTAAGAATTCAAAATCTAACATCAAAATTGAATATTTTCATTTTATTTTTAAATATTTGAATTATATATTTTCTCACCCAGTACGCATAATTCTAGTTAAAAATTGATTAATTCTGCATGGAGAAAAAATTCAAAATTTAATATTTGTTAAGTAAAATAAAGAAATCGAATTTTTAGATTAGAACTTGGCTCCAACACCCTTAAGAATTTGAGATTGAGGTTCTTTTCTCATCTTTTTTGACTGTTTCTGATAATTTTACAATCTTCTCTAGAATCTGTAGAAAAAAGTCGATAGGTTTTTTGTTTTTTTTGTTTTTTTTATATATTTCAGTAGTTTTTCATGGGTAAGAAAGTAGAGAATTGAGAATTGAAATTTGCAAATGGATAGAGTAATGAATGAAAATGGGGATCTCTGCAGTGTGAATAACCTGAGATGAAACGAGCACAGCTTCAATTTCATGCCAGGTTGGATTCTCCGGTCCAAATATTTTTCTTCTTCAACTACGACCATTGTAGTAGTTGAGGTCTACGGTTTCCTCTTTAATCACCGCGGAAAAGTTAATTCGTCGCCAAGCTGCGACGCGTACTGATTACCGGATTAATCCCCTGTTAAACCAACTCTTTTGCAACTAAACAAAAAGCTTTATAAGTGTTGTAGAATTTTTGTACAATTTATTTATTACTAGTTACTCTAGTCAGTTTGATTTAAAATCTAGAGAAAAATTCTATTATACTATATTCCGATGAATTAAAATTCGTATTCCAATAGAGAATAATTGTATTTCAAATTCAGAGAAAATCAGACATGAACTCGCGACGTAGTAAATTTTTAATATTGCGACACAAATCCATTTAATATCGTTTTGTTAGCATAAAATCGCGTGTATGGAAAGGCTTCAAGATCTCGGGGACTTTGGTGCGGTAGCGTTGAGAAATAGGAATAATAATAAGAAAAAAATATATATAAAAAAAGGGGGAGACCTTCGTGACGATTATGAAACGAGCCAGCCGCAATGCAGCTTTAATATCGCGTGATTCGACATTCTAGGGATTTTATCGTCGTTGAGTCGAAGAATCGATACTGAGCGAAAAAAGTTTCTCGCGTCGGGGCGCAGCGTTTAAAGTCGAATCGCTTTTTACCGCTCCTAAAAATCCAAGCGGATCGCAAAAAAAAATTTAGGGCAAAGCACCGTGATTTGGTGAAGTTTCACAACACACCGATCCTAGAAATCGAATAATAAGATGAATAAAAAATTAATCAATTAATTTTACAAAAATTTAGAAAAAGTTTTTCTTTGGAAAAATTAATAAAGTAAATCACCAAATCACCTCGGCCTTATCTTGAAATGCGCGCTTGAAAATCTTGTGCACAGCCGAAATCAGGACTCTGCTAAGAATTTTCGTCGGAACTGATAAAAAAACATATCAACTAGCAAATTTGTTAAATTAGAAAGTTTGTTACTTATTTCGAATCTAGTTAATAAACTAAAACTATAAGAATTTTTCGAGAACCGAAGAGTGGCTCGGAAAAAAAGACAAATAGTTCTCTCGTGGATTTTCAGCAGGGCTTATAAAAATTCTCTAAGTATTTGTAAATCGATATTCGGTAAAATTTACTAGAAAATAAGGAGATTCATTCGGTCGATGAATCAATAGGTTGGATTTAAAGTGCTTTAAAAGTGAACTAACTCATATCAGTAGATAGTACGCTATTATACATATTATTATATTCATAGAGTGGTATTTGCATAAAGTATTAGAGTTATATACATACATGATTATATTATATATATATAATAAAAAATATGGTTATATATATATATTATATATGGTAATCACGATTCGTGAGAAAGTGTGTAAGCTGTGGTGTCGCGTAATAACAACAAGGAAAAAAAAACTAAAAAGAGGAATAAGAAAAGGTTTACATGTCAATCAGATATTTTGTACCGTATCTAGAATATGATTCTAACAATTCCGTTTCTTTTATATAACATTATACATAAAAATAATATATTATTAAATACGCTGAATCATGCCATACACGCATACACTCACACACGCGTACAACTCTTTATACTTACAAACTTCGAACGTGACTATGATAATTCCGCGTTGAGATCGTCAGGCGAGCTTAATTTAAGACGTAGGGGAACTTTTCGAGGGAACTGTGTTGTTATTTGTTAAGAAAACTCGTACGACCAAGCTAGAAAATAATCCAAAGGAAAAATATCTCTCTTTAAATACATATATGTACTTCCTATTTAATTCAATTTTAACCGCCCTCTAATGTGGAAACTTTCAAGTTTTTATAAATCTATGTGCTCTAAAAATATAAACTTTAAAGGGCGTTGGATCCAAACTCAAAATTCTATCCTCCATTTTACTTAACAAAAATTATAGATAAATATTTTTTCGCTCTATAGCGCTAATCTTTTTTCAAATATAAGACTGTGTACAGAGCGAAAAAATATTTAGTTTTTATACTTTTTGCCCAAAACGAAGAATTCAAAATCTAATTTCAAAATTGAATATTTCCATTTTACTTAAAAAATATTTGAATTAGAGATATTTGCTCGCTTTGTACGCATAATTATAGTTAAAAATTGATTAATTCTACAGAGGGACAAAATTCCAAATTTAATATTTGTTGAGTAAAATGAAGAAATCGAATTTTTAGATTAGAACTTGGCTCCAACACCCTTAAGTTTCTATGAATTAAATGAATTAAATTAAATTTGAAAGGCTTGAATCTCTGTTAATTAATTGTATAAACAAATTTTGAAAGTCATATATAAATTCATATTTTAAGTATTTTTTTAACGGAAAAAAAAAATTCAAAAGATGACGTGAATATTTTTTCTGTTGGACCAAGTTAAGGTCTGTCAACGAAGGTGTAATGAAAACGCAAGTAATAAAGCGAATCACCAAAGATGTCAATATTGATCCAAAGACAAAGACACCTCACAACACTGTATTGATATGAAAGTAGCTGTGAAACGTTAATTTAGAAACATTCGTTGACGGTATCATAGGTCGTATTGTGTGTCCGAGTGAGTACTCTCGAGTACTTTGAAAGTAATAAATAATAAAATAATTAAATGAATAATTCGTCGCCTTTATCGACTGTAAGCGAAAAGACATATCGCAAGGAATTCATCACATATCCTATTTTTAAGAAACAAAAAAGGGAAGTAAATAGTAACTAAAGTTTTTTTTTTTTAATGTCAACTGACACATTTTATTCGTCGAAACGATGAAAGAATTATTATTATTATAAATTATAAAATATTACTGTACTGTGTTTCTCTAGAATAGGAGAAATTAATTTATAAAGCGGAATTAATTAGCTAATCACGTCCACATTGGAAAAGAGGTTCAGCCTTGTAAATTCCCAATTGGGTTTAAGTTTCAGACGTCTAGTCCGATGATTTTTTTTTTACATTTGTTGGAGTAATAACAAAAAGAAAGTTTACTAGGAGCAATTTTAGAGAATTTAGAGGAGTTGCAAAAGATTTTAAATAATTTTAAGGAATTTCAAGAGATTTTATAAGATTTAAAAAATTGTAAAAGGATTTCAAAAGATTTACTGTAATTTTAAGAAGTTGTGAACTTTTTTGATATACTTAATCCAAAAAAATGCCAACAAAAATAAAAAAATAAAAAAATAAAAATTTTCATCAGACTAGACGTCTATAACTTCAATCCAATAAATTCCCACGTTCTGAACTTTCTCTCTAGATAATTCTTCTTCTCGCTGCCCGAGTGAGATTTTAAGTACAAATTAACCGTCGAGGTTTTGTGAAAAATGGTACGTACTTGATGTAAATCAGTCTTCAACGAGAAGCTGTGTTTAGAGAGGAAAAAATTATAAACGATGAAAGTGTAAAGTGTCATTTATGACATTAACTACACCCGTCCCACGCAGACACGCTTAAATATGTCTCAAGGCGTAACTAAATTCTAGATTTTAAATTTTAGTCTAGATTCTAGATACGAGCCTTTCAGATAATTTGCAGCCCAGGGCAAAAAGGAAACGATCAATTTTGTCTGTTACATTATTTATTATAGTTAAGAGCTATTCAGAATTTTTTATATGGCTGCTCTCCAGATTTTCAATGTCCTTTCTCAGCGACTCTGACGATTTTTGTAATTTGTACTTAGGCGTTCATTTATTGTTAAATAGAGCGTACCAAATATGAGAGGATGATTGATTTTTGTGTGAAGAAAAACGATTGTAAGATGAGAGCCTCGATTTGTGACGCATCATTTAATTTTATTTGTACTCGTAAAAGTCTGATTCTGAGGGTTTCAATTTGGAAAAATCTAAGATTCATGCTCTTAAAATGGAAAATTCTTATTAGGTTGAAGTTTCAGACGTCTCGTTTGACGATGTTTTTTTATTTTTTTATTTTTTATTTTTATGAGAGTAATTAGGTCTTTTATTTTTATCAAAATGAAAGAGTGCCAAAAAATATTATTTATTTTTATATATGTACTAGCAGAAATTTACTTAGAGTTGTCTGGGTCCTGGGATTTTAAGAGTTTGAAGATTTATCAAGAGAATATTCCTGAGATATCTATAGATTTTACAAGATTTTCGGCCAGTAAATAAATACAAATTTTGGAGTTTGGAAACTGTGGAAACATTTTTTATAAATATTTTTTTTCCTAAATGAATATAAAAATAATAAAAAATCGTCAGACTAGACGTCTGAAATTTCAACCCAATAAAATTCTGAAGGATATGAGTTTAGAAACGTTCTAAGTTAAAACTTAATTTTAATTGAAAAAGATTCTAATTAAATAAGTATAAAATTTAATAAATTTAAAAATTTAATTTTTAATTTAAAATTAAATTTATAAGCATTTAAATTTCAAAGTTCAGATTTCAACTTTTTAGATTTAAAAATGTAAGCAGAAAAAGAAACACTGAAAAGAAAAATAATTAGAAAAATAAATACAACTACCTGTTTAAGTAAATTATTGAAAATTTAACTTCATTTTGAAGCCTATAAAATAAGTTGAGTGAAATATGTGAACAAGTTAAATGAAATTCTTCATCATGACTGTACGATTGGTACTGTTATTACTCGTCCTTGGATTGCGTAGAATCTTCCGCACAGTGGGTACTTTGAAGTACTTTTGATCAAGTGTATTGACACAATTCACAACTAAATTCCGGAAATTTAATTCCAGTGAGGATTAATTCTTGATATTGTCTTTTTAGAATTTTTTTACATTAAAAGAATTAGTTTTAAACTATTTAAAAATTGAATATGTACTTAGATTTCTAAGACCTCTTTAAATTTGATTGCTTACAAATTAAAAATTTTATCAAATTTTAATTTTGAATAGGCTTCAAAATTTTCTATATTTTAGAAATATAATACTTATAAATAATTAAAGAGTTTTTCAAATAATGTGTCAATATCCAGGCCACTCTTTTCTGTATCGATTTTCACGTTTGTATTTATAAGGTTTACAAGTATATGAGTATTTATCGACGTGTCTGCGTGTTATGTGAGTTCTGTGTGCATTTGTGAAAATGCAAACCGTGCAAACGAGATTCCCAATCGAAAATGTTGACAGTAAGTTTTCAGAATGTGTCACGGACAAGTAGCTTGTAACACGCCAATCCGTTTTACTCTTCTTAAAATTGTACTTTACTCGCGAAATCTTTCGAAAAAGTCCACTAAAGACTAGAAAATTAGGAGGACTGGTATTAGAGAAATGGAGACTTTAGTGTGAAAACTGATGGCAATTAAAATAAAGCTTATTTAAAATTTTCTCTTTTTCGATTTTTGAAGCTTTCAAATTAAAATTAATATGTGAAAATACTTTAGCTTAAAATTTTGGTTCTCTGTTCAGATTCTAAATATACTTTTCAAAATATTAGATTAAGGGCGTTGGACCCAAGTGTTAAGCTCAAAATTCCATTCTCTAAATTACTCAACGAAAATTATAAATAAATATTTTTTCGCTCTGTACGCATAATTCTAGTAAAAAATTGATTAATTCTATAGAGGGAAAAAATTCCAAATTTAATATTTTTTGAGTAAAATAAAGAAATCGAATTTTTAGATTAGAACTTGGCTCTAACACCCTTAAATTGAATAAAGAATTTGGAATCAGTTTTCACAGTGATCAATCGATTTGCAGTCGAATGTTCGACTACTTTTTTTACGAGAAAGACCTTACCGACCAATAGTAATTATTTAATAATCATTACTGGAGTAATACATTAAGAAAGCAGCTACTCTGCATGAAAGTACCGAATGTTTAATGTTAGCGATTAATTTAATTTACGAAGAATGTTGTTCGTTAGTAGAAAATTGAAATACATGAGAATAATCGATAATATAAGGGAAAATAATAATCTGTTTGTGGATTATTATTTGGACTAAGGAAAAAGACTAGGCATATCTAGAGGAAGTAGAAGAGAAAAGAAAGTATTATCAATTGTAGGTTCAAGATTAATTTCTCAAACTAAATTAAGGGCGTTGGACCCACGTGTTAAGCTCAAAATTCTATTCTCCACTTTACTCAACGAAAATTGTAGATAAATATTTTTTCGCTCTGTAGCGTTAATTTTTTTTGAATATAAGACTGCGTATAGAGCGAAAAAGTATTTAATTTTGATACTTATGGCATAAAACGAGGAATTCAAAATCTAACTTCAAAATTGAATATTTCCATTTGTTGAGTAAAATGAAGAAATCGAATTTTTAGATAAAAACTTGGTTCCAATACCCTTAAAGGGAGTGTCAAAAAAAAAAACTTACGAGGGCAAACGACGTACATTTCATTAAACACACACATACACCTACACTCGAACACTACCCTATAAAAAATATTCTGAATTGAAAATGAATTAAACTTTCTCTTCAATACTGTGAAATAAGAAAAAAAAATTAATTCGACAAAATCTATTTCTAATGTTTTAAATTAAATTCAGAATGAGTTTATTATGGGGACCTACTTTGCCGCGCGTAATTAGTCTTCATTGAAATAATTTCGATGTAATCACAGATAATTCGTAGAGCAAAGAAAACAACCAGTAAAAATAATTGCAGCTTTTTGTGTGAGGTTATTGTGATATTTAAGAATAACTTTACAGTAGCGATCAGCGTCGAAGAAAATCTTATATATATATATATATATATATAGTGTCCCGAGAACAAAAGCCCGAAGAAAATTCGAGGAATTGCGAGGAAATTTTGTTTATAAATTTTAAACATAAGTTTCGTCTTTTTTGCGCCTGATAATTCTTTCTTTTATTCTTTAAGAATTAATTTATTTACACTAAGTTAAGTACCTATATGTACATATAAGACACATACTCGTGTATTAATATATTTTCCTAATTTATTTATTATATCTTTTAAAGGCAACAGGGCGTTAAAAAGGCATTCGTTAAAAGTGCATTCAATTAGTTTTGTTTCATTACGTATTTAAGTAGAAAATCAATTTGTACAAAATTAATGTGTGGAAAATTAGAATTTCAGCGATTCTTCGAGTTTTTGATACGTAAATCGAACGTTTGTATTGGGACACAAGTAATACTAAATGTATACATAATAGTGAATGAATTCAGTAGTGGCGGTAAAAAAAAAAAAAAAAAAAAAAAAAGAGAAAAAAAGAAAGAAACAAGACCGTCGATTTGTAGGAACGAAGTAACGACAATCTAAGGCTTCGTCGAGTAATCTACTGCTGGGTGGGTTTTACATTCTGAAAATCCAGGAAGAATTTATTTATAATGAAAAATAATTCAATTAATTAACAAAAAATAATTAGAAATCTTCGTTAGTACAATGATTCGAAACAAGGGCATTGTGATGGCTATTAAGGGCGCTGGACCCAAATGTTAAGCTCAAAATTCCATTCTCTATTTTACTCAACGAAAATTATAGATAAATATTTTTTCGCTCTGTAACTCTAATCTCTTTTCAAATATAAGACTGCATACAGAGCGAAATAGTAATTTACGATACAAGTGCGTAAAACAGGTAATTATTACGAATGTGAAGTTTGTAGCATTTGCCTACGGCTGGAAGCACACTCGTAATTATCACCTGTTTTACGGACGTGTGCCGTACACTATTTTTTACAACACCCAACCGAAAAAGTTGCAGTAAATAAAATTACATAAATAATATAATAAATTGTGTACCTTAGGTTAATTGCTTACCAAAGTTATCTGGTTGTGATTAAATTCACCAATTTGCGAAAAATGTATAAAATTGTCACCTGTGCGTAAAAGGTATACTTTGTACACACCTGCGACGTCAGCGTGGGTAAAGAAAGTACATTAACTACGGTGACGTTACTGAGCTTTTAAGACCTACTTTTAACATAATTTAGGGGCACATAAAGTGCAACTTTAGAGGTGGGTGTTGCAAAAAAATATTTAATTTCGATACTTTTTGCATAAAACGAAGAATTCAAAATCTAACTTCAAAATTCAATATTTTCATTTTTCTGGAAAAATATTGGAATTAGATATTTTTTCGCCCTGTACGCATAATTGTGGGTAAAAATTGATTACTTATACAGAGGGAAAAAAATGCAATTTTAATATTTGTTAAGTAAAATAAAGAAATCGAGTTTTTGGATTGGAACTTGGCTCCAACACCCTTAATACTCTCAAATTTGAAAGAATTTTTATACTCAAACCGAATTTGATGCAAATAATAAAAAAAAAATTTGTACATTGAAAGGTTAAAGAATTAATTCAGGGTGGCCACATTTTAGGAAAGGGGAAAAAAATTACAATTTTTTTTTCTTTCGATTCTTCAAAAATAGAAAAATAGAATCTTGTGTCCACCCTAATGATATGCATTAACAAAACAATTTTAAAAAAATTAAAAAACTTGATATTTTGTTACAAAGTATTATTCATTGAAAAAAGTTCTTCAGATTTTTGGAATGATTTAATCGTATCTGGATTAATCCGTCCATAACGTGTCTCACACACGAGGCATTGCACAAAGACGTGCATATTAATCATTGGGACTACAAAAACATATCATATGTAATTATAATATTATACTATTTAAAGAAAAAAATTAAGCAATAAGATTTTATTTATATGCCCGTAAGTCAAATAGTAAGTATATTGTAATAAAAAAACAACATGCATATCATACGTGTGTCTGGGCAAGGATTAGCTTATATATATATATAATACATAAAAAATATATATATCTATAATCTTTACTTCGTCGTTGTCAGGCGTTAATGTTAAACTTAATTACTATGAATTATTATTATTATTATTATTATTATTATTATTATACAATTATTATATTATGATTATTATTACCATTATTAGATTGTGAAAGAATTTCTTCGGGTTCTAAGCGAAATTTGGAAATAATAAAAATGAACAAAATATATAGTTTAGTTGATGATTAATCTCCTTTCCAATTCTAAAACTTTATTTTTGAATTTATACGATTTATACAAGGAAGATTTAAGAGAAAATGGCAGCTATATTGACAAATGCAATAATATGGTCATATATATTCCGCCAACTTTCCCCTAAATAAATAAAATATATTTTACATAGCTGAGAGCAGTTCATTGCTCTCTGCTGCGCAAAATAAATAATACATTTGTAAATGTATTATTTATTTATGAGAAAGTTGGCTAAAGTCACGTGAATAATTATTATTAGAACTTACAAGAGAAATCCATTGAAGAAAAGTGTGTATTTTAAAATCCAATTTACATTCACTTTTCCGCATTGGGATTCGAACCCGCGACAATCAAACTCAATCGGCTGGAAAATAATCCAAGCACTTTGTCACTGAGTTAAACTGCCTCATAACTAAGAAATTTATTTGCACCTACTAAAGTTCAATATTTTCCAAAATATTTGAACGGCTCTTTTAACAAATTGTCAGGAATGACAGCCGGGTTGGGGAAAATTAATCAAAATCCAAGAAACCGTTTTTGATTTATAGCCAAAAAATGATTTTTTGAAAATTTTTGATTTAATTTAATTTATTTTCGTTGAAATGTCAATGATTTTTGCAATTTGAGCGAAGAAATTCAAATTCATTTTGGAAAATTTTTTTTTTACCTTTAAGGGCGATGGAATCTGAAAGTAAAAACTGTCAACAAACTGTCAAAAACTGTCAAAATCTGTAGAAAGACACAAGTCTATCAGATGCATTTTCAAATACCCTCTCAAAGGCAAAAGAGGAAAAATTTATATGTTTTTGATAGCAACAAATAGAGAGTAGAAATGAATCGAGGGGGCTTGATGATCAGTTTTTCGAAAACTCACTTTTATAGTCTCAAAATATCCTGCTTTATTTCCTGTCAGAAACGGCGAACATTTTGACTTCCATGTTGGAAGAAACTAAATATTGACAGCTAGCTAGAGAAATTCTGCAATTGATTGTAATTTGGCGCGCGATTCAAAATCGAATTAAATTGACCAATAGGAGAATTTCTCTAGCAGGGAGCCATCACGCACTGCGCGCGCAGGGTGCCCCGTTTGAGAGCACTGTCGCAGCAGTTTCTTCCATCATGGAAGTCAAAATGTCCGCCGTTTCTGACAGGAAATAAAGCACGCTATTTTGGGACTATAAAAGTGAGTTTTCGAAGAACTGATCATCAAGCCCCCTCGATTCATTTCTTCTCTCTATTTGTTGCTATCAAAAACATATAAATTTTCCCTCTTTTGCCTTTGAGAGGGTATTTGAAAATGCATCAGATAAGTTGACAAAATTAGACAGGCGCGCAACAAGTGTCTCAAAACAGTGGGTGTCGGAAACCACCCTATACATTAAAAATAAATAAAAAAAACAAAAAGAACAGATTAAAAACCCTCAAAAAGTGCGTTTATTGTGGAATTGTATTATTCATCTAAAAATTTCAACATCCATGCATACTGCAAGTAGGTATACTCGAATTACTTTCTGGGTGTCCTAATCCCGTTATTGTTGCGCCCCTGGGCTCTGAGTTTTTCTACAAGAGGAATTTTCAAATTCCATCAGCCTTAATAACTTCCACAATTTTTTAGATATTTGAATGGCTGTTGTACCAAATTGTCAGGAATGACAGTCGGGTTCAGGAAAAGGAATCAAAATTAAAATCAAAGAAACCGTTTTTGAGTTATAACAAAAAAACGACATTTTGGAAATTTTGAATTTTTAAAATTTTCTGAAACCAAGTGAAACTAAGTGAAACCATTTTCGTTGAAATGTGAATGATTTTTGCAATTTGAGCGAAGAAATTCAAACAGTATCACGAAATATGGCGATGTTACATACCAAAATTTATTAAAAATTTTCGTAACGTCAGAATGTAGGCAACTATGCTATACAACCGTACAAATCCTTTTCTAAAAAAGACATGGATTTCAGACAACTTCACATTGCATTTCACATTTCGCGTTACCTTTCAGCTAACTTCATGCGTAGTGCGCTAACCTTATTGGTCAATTCATATGGCGCGCGAATTTAAGTTATCATTTCAGTTTTTTATAGACGAAACACGCGCGCTCAAGCGCGCAGCCTAATCTCGTAAAATAAATAAGTCAGGCGCAAATAAGTAGTAAAATACGGCTGGAAGAAGAACGACAGCTTCCATGATGATGATTAAAGACTGACAGTTGTCAAGAGTTTGCATACGTTTGTTAAAGAAAAACAATATTCTTTAAGAACAAAGATAAGGTTTATTAAACAATAGCAAATTAAATCATGAAACACCCATCGCACTACAATCTGATCTCTAAATTAGTTCTCTAACTATCGTACTTTATAACGCTCTAATTATTTAAAATCAATGTCCACGCTCGATACACGTGCACGTTCGTGTTCGCTCGCTCGCTCTAGAGATCCTAAAAGTAGAGTTGAGATAACTTTACTCCGATTTTTATTGGTGCAAAATATTGTGGGGTAACCGAAATCGGAAGTTCTAAAATACGCGCCATATTCAAATGAAATTTTTAAATTACATCGTTGGCTTTGTAGAAATTCAAAAGAAAAATTATCGCAAAAATATTAATTATAGTTAAGTGAATAATAAAGTGAATAATACTTACTTTTAAATACGGGCATTTTGCAATTTACTGAAAATAATATTGTTTAAATAAAAGATACATACGTTAGATGTAAATTTTAACTTAATATAAAAATGATCAAATATTTAAATGAAGAAATGTAAGGAAAGTAAATATTCTTAAAAAAATGGGAAATAATAGTTCAAATAGAATATTATAATATATATATTACCATGAAATTTTTATGTTTCAAAAATACGAGTAAGTTAATTACCAAATAATATAATTATAATCATTAAAATGGAATAAAATAGAATAATTATACTTTTATTTTGTTGAATTTACCTCACAAACACGTGAATTTGAACGATTGATTTTTTCCAACCATAATTTTCGGCAGGGCCGAATTTACCCTAAATGCCGTCCTAGGCCACTGAAAAAATGCCGCCCTTTCTAAAAATTTGTTTACGATAAACGGTGTATTATTATTATTTATTTAGTATTTTTTTTACTATATAAACGGGTTCTTATAAATATACAAATAATAAATAAATATATAGGCGATCTTTACATTAACATTTTTCGTACTTTTTTTTCGCCAAACTCGTTGATAATTTTATCATAATCTAGTTTTGACAAGGAAGATGATTCGATATAGAGAATAGCAAGAGAATTTAATCTGTCTTGTTTCATACTCGAACGCAAGTAGTTCTTTACTCTGCTTAATGCTGAAAAAGAGCGTTTGCCTGAGCAATTTGCGACGAGAATTGATAAATACATGCGCAGTGCTATATATTGAAATTGGGATACACAACCGCAAACCCTTTTTCTGACAACATAACGGACAGATTAGTTGCTGAAATTTTTTCAATTCCCAATGTCGTCAAGTGTGCGCTGAGATGTAGACATTCGGACTCCAGTTCCTCTCCCAAATCATTGGGATATATTGAAAATAACTTTTGGCAGTCTGCTTTTATTTCATCACACTTTTTTGTTTGCAACAGTGTTAAGAAGGCGAATCGTATGCTTTGCATCGTCTCTGTAATTCAACTACCACTCTCAACGACAACTCATTTACCAGTCTTAGCTCAAAGATATCTCTCATGGTTACTTCCATTCTGCAAATGGCTAAAATATATTCTGGAAGTACTCTCTCTGTATGCGTGCTGTGAAAAATAGAGCGCGAAAATAGAAACTGTGCTTTTAAATACTAAATATTTTATATCATATTTTGTAAGCAATATATTTTAATATTCTTCAATGTAAACAATGAAAATAAAAAAATATTGTCAGCAGCTGTGCCGCCCCTCAAAATTTGCCGCCCTAGGGCCGGGCCTTTTTGGCCTCTAGTGTAAATACGGTACTGGTTTTCGGAGTTGTGGATCCTTTGGAAAAGACTTCGAGTGAAAGCCTGATATCAAAGATATTAGTACCTAGATGCGGCATAGGGATTAGTTCATGCACATACTTGTAGGTGGCTCACAAGTCGAGTTTGTGCATAGTGCATATATATACAATATATATAGCTACTATTACAGCTTTCGCCAGCACATTCCTGTAGAGGCGCTGTAAGCCGCCCTATTTTAATGGCGCCAAGTCCTAGTTTTTTGAAATTCATATTTTTAATAATCTGATTTTCTTCGAAACATTAGTGTAAATATAATTAGGACATAAAAAAAGAGTTTATTTAAGGGCATGTGATACTTTACCAT